>PVJS01017507.1:0-36081 GCA_004027185.1 Glis glis
CTCTCCTCTCTCTTCTCTCCTCTCTCCTCTCTCCTCTCTCCTCTCTCCTCTCTCCTCCCCTCCCCTCCCCTTCTCTTCTGTACTGGGGATCCAACCTAGGGGCATTCTAACTCTGAGCTAAACCCCCAGCTCTTTTTCTTTTTCTTTTTTATTTTGAAACAGAGTCTTGCTAAGTTACTGTATGCTGACCTCAACCTGCCATCCTCCTATCTCTGCCTCCCAAGTACTGGGATGATAGGTGTGTATCACCATGCCCAGCTAACATTAGTTTTCTTTAAAGTCCTCTATTCAGCCAGGGGGGCGGCTCGAGGTCTGCCTCAGCCCTCTCGTTGGCTGTATGGGTCCTACCCCTTTTCATACATGGAAAGCTCCAGAAGCACAAAGAAAAAGGGTCAGAAAAACCGGCGAAGGGAAGTAAGTCTCCCGGGTCATGTTCTCTCAGGAACCAGTGACAAAGGAACAGGACGGCAAGCAGGCAGCTGAGCAGCGTCTGGGACCAACACACAAGGCAAAGGAGCGGGGCCGGCAGGAGAAAGAAATCCCTCGCTGTTGGCGTTGGCTTTGGAGTACAAAGTCCTTCATGCGGCTGGCTGTCATGGCGGGAGGCAGGGTGGTGGGTGCAAGGGAGCAACAGGAGAATCTACAGTAAATATGAAACAACCAAGGGGACACTGCCATGTTTTGATATTTGTCTCCATTGCCTGATGAAGTGGCTTTCTAGCTGAGCAGCCGTGTAACCCAGAGCAAGGTTTTGAACCTCACAGTTTTTGATTTCTCCATCTGGAGAAGGAGGAGGTGAGGATCTCACCTGATTTCTTAGGTCCTATGCACCTGCAAGCATCGCCAAGTTTCTCCTGCATGGGGATTCCTGCGCGATTCATCCCATTTACGCCACCACCTCTTGCTTCTCCCTGTTTGTGGAACGAGTCCCCACCCATCCCTCACTGAGAGGCAGGCGGGCACGAGAAGCACTGGGCTCCTTATACCAGGAACCGACCCTGACTGGTGGGTGTTGTGGAAATAAGGTGGTGAGCACAGACCCCCGAGGGACACAGCTGTGTGACTTCGGGTTCCTGCTTTCTCGCCCTAACCCCCTCGCTTCCCTTTTCATTCCATCTCTTACTCCCCCCCCTCCTGTGCCTCTTTTGTGCAAGGAACACACCGGGTTCTGCAGTGCAAGCCTTGTCGCCTTTATGAAATTATTGTTGGCCGCTTTTCCTAGACCACCCACGGTAGGCCTTTCACAACCCGACTCTTTTCCTCTGATACCACTTGAAATTTACCCAGAGTCAACCAACCAAAGTGGACAGCCTAAAAAAAAAAAAAAATGACCCCAAACACTACAACAAGGCTTCCTTTGTCATTTCTAGTCTACTACGTATACCCAGGAGGAATGGACACAGAACTGCAGAGGTGGAGGAGTCATCATAATGCAATTAATAATATTTCTAAAACTCTGACACAGCGAATATCATGTAGATCAGCATGGCTTTGGGGACAGTAAGGGTATGCCTATTTATGGGTGAGCTCATTCTTTCTTATCCAAAGGTTATTTAAAGCTTTTATTTCTCATCACTCTTAATTCCTGGTCTTTCCAGGAGACATTCTAGTGGTTTCTTTTCAAAATAGGGACCACTTTTAACTCTTGGACAACTTGATATTTTAGTTTCAAGTAAAGTAAACCACAGTCCTGTCTTCTGGGGACTTCTAGTAAGCCTCGATATTGTCACTGTAGGCTTTATTGGTTCATTTGGAGGAATGTGGAGTCCTTGTTTCTTCTTCATTTGCTTTAGCGGAGTTTGAAGCGGGTTGGTTGCTGTGAGAGGTCTTGGCTTGCATTAGGCATTTGCTTTCTTTTGCCATAAAAAGAAAAACATGCCAAATTAGCATTAGAAGGAAAGTGCCTGGGGCAGATCCAGTGCTCATGAAATAAAGGATATATTTGCCTCTGATTTGGTTCAACAAGTAAAATTGGTTTTACTGGGTCCATAAACTCTGAGGGTACTAAGCATCTGGTAGAGTTTAAGGCTTCTAGGAGCGAGGTACATTCAGAGGTAAATGGTAACAATGAATGCCAAGCATTTAAGGGGCACCTCAAACAGGCTCCCTGCAAATGATTTTATGGAGCCTGGGCAGTGATTTGTTGCTTATTTGTTCTAAGTGTGTTCCTTGGAAGCAACAAGATACAGAATCTAGAAAACAGTCCGGGATCATCCAAACTCACATAGACATCCAAGATCTCGTTAGTGGGACCTTCAGCCAAAAAGGACTCGCCAGCAGTGCTCGAAATCTCATTGGGTCGCTTGTAGGTGAACATTGTCCCTCCGCCCTCATATTTCCCAGGCCGGTCAATTGCCCAGTTCCCATTGATGATGGAACGGCCAGAGCGGCTTCGCAAGGCTGTTGAGAAAAATGAGACAGTTCTTTGGGTAAGCCCAGGCATATGAAAAACTGAATTGCTCCCACCCCCAGGCACTGGCTTATTCCTTTATCCAGTCTATCATTATAATCCATGTGCTAGGCATTGTCTGTGCCCTGGGTCACAGTTAGGCACCGCAGCACATCCCCTTGGGCTTCAGCGCTACTTTAACCCACTCACCCCATTCCCTTCTACCACTTGGATTTAGTATAGAAATGAAGGGTGGGAGTGGTTAGGAGAAAAGGGTATAAAAGAAGAAAGGGAAGGAAGAAAGTCAGGGGAGGAAGGTAAAGGGAGGAGGAAATGAAACTGGTTTCTATTACACGCTCTTGCCTAGGGGAAAGGTTGTACACTGACAGCCCCATAGCTGATTTTGGCCCACAGACAGGCTTGGTTTGGCTTCTCTAGTGTTTTTTATTTTTTTAAATTGAGCCTAAATTTAAGAATTGGGAGATTTTACATACAAATTTAAGAGTTCTAGCTTTTCTTGTAAAACGGGAAGACGTGTTACCATTGGTAGCAATCAGCTGGGGCTTAGGAGGACTGCCCTAGGGGACCTGCAGGCTCTCATCTGCCCCAATCCCTACCAGTCCCTATTATTCCTCAACACTGAGGCTAAGTCTCAGCTTATTACTCATTCTTTTATGAATATGGGTGATTTATATCATTTATTATCATTCTTGCATTTCCCCCCTTGTAGAATAGATTAAAAAAAATTCTCTTGACTTATATGTCTACTAAAGGTGGCAAACTTCAAGACAGGCCAAGAGGATCACATGATTTTCTTCTATACCTGGTTGGCTTCATTCATTTCTATTAGCTTCCTGACTTCTATGGGCATTTGAGGCTGTGGGCCATGTTAGATACTTCTACATACACTGGCAAATGTAATCTCTATGACATTGCTAAGCAAATGTTATTATCCTCATTTTTCAGAGATTGGTTCAGAGATATGAGGGAATTTGTTCAAGTTCACGAGGACCATTACTGACAGGTCTGTACTTTGGAGTCCATACTCAGGAGGGAGATGAGAAAGGAGAGAAGGGAAAGGAACAAGGTATTTGGATTAAAGGGAGATCAGAGGGCAGTACCTGAGAGTAGAATTTCCTCAGATACATCTGGCACCTTGAAAGCCATAAGCCAATGGTGAATTGGACTTAGAGAAGTTCCTATTTTATTTTTTTTTTTGTGGTACTTGGGACTGAACCCAGTGGCATTCTACCTCTGAGCTACACCCCCAGCCCCATTTTTTATTCTTTAGTTTGAATCAGGGTCTCACTAAGTTGCGGAGGGTCTCACTAAGTAGCTGAGGCTGGCCGTGAACCTGAATCCTCTTGTCTCAGCCTCCCAAGTACTGGGATTACAAGCATGCTCCACCACACCTGGCTTGAAGTTCCTATTTTAAATGCTATCTATGTAGTGGACCTGTGATGGCCACTGGCTCTTCATACCTTCATTTTACAGAATACCTCAGTTGAACTTTTTATAATTTATTATGGAAATTTTTATCATAAAAATAGAACAGTATAATAAGCCTCCAAGTATATCACCCAACTTCAACAGTGATCAACTGTGGCTTACTTTGTTTCATTTTGCAAATCCCAGATCCATTTATCCTTAAAATTTTCAGTAGGTGGCACAAAAATAGAATTACTCTTTTTTCTTAAACCCATTTTCAGCAGCATTTCTGTGAGGATCCTTCCCAGAGACCAGGCCTGCGCAGTCAGGAGCTTCATGAAGGCCAGGAGAGTCTCCAAACTCAGGCATCTTCCCCACCCCTGGCTGGACAGTTGCCATGGTTACTGGAGGAGCATAGCTGGGGACCTCTGAACAGAGTTATAAAATCAACTCAGCTTATTGAGGGGCAAAAACCTATCAAGGGTGGAGACTGAGGAAGGACAGGTTTGGAGGTGGGTTCTCTTAATTAAAATTTTTTTTTGAAAATTATGAACCACATTTCTTGAGAGTGGTCAGAGAGTATTTCCATTTCCTCACTTCCCAGTAATTCCTCAGCCATCTCCAGTCTGGCTCCTGCCCCCATCATTCCACTGACGAAATTCAAATTAATGCCATCAAGACCTCCACGTTGCTAAAGCCAATGGTCATTTTCCAGACTGCCTCCTCCTAGAAGAATGAGCACGCCGGGCACTGCTCCATTCCACGGAGACCCTCCCGCTTGCTCCTGGGACCCCGCGCTCAGCTCGCTCTCCTCCCACGCTCGGTCTGTTCTCTGTTTTCTTTTCTGACTCATTATTTTCTATGCAGCCTTTAAATATTAGAGTTCCTTCGGGCTTAAGAGTAGACCTACTATGGGCACTGTATTCCTTTCATGAGCAACTTCATCTATCCCATGACTTCAATTACGATATGCCAATGACTTCCAAATTTATTTTCCAGTCCAGACTTTGCCTCCAGCCCCAGACTTTGATGTCTAATTGCCTACTTGACAGCTTCACTTGGACATCTTGTTGAAGACGGAACTCATCCCGACCTCTTTCTATGTTTCTTATCTCAGTAGATGGTACCAACATCCATCTAATCAGAAACCCAGGAATCATTCTACACATGTCCTTCCTTCTTTATCCCTTGTATCTAACCTGTCATAAAATTTTATTTAACTTCCTCCATATTTTGTGAACCCATCTGCTTCTCTTCATCTCCACTTACACAATCCAGGGCCAAGCCACCATCAGCTCTCATTTGGACTAATTCAAGAAACTTCTAATTGGTTTTTTGTTTCTCTTCTTCTCAGCCAGAGAAGATTTTTTTTTGTGTGTGTCAGAATGCAGATTAGAACACTGACTATGGCTCAGACTCCTCCCATGGCTTTCCACTGCTCAGGGAGAGCATGCCTAGTCATTTGCTGTCCCCAGGTGATGTGGCCCCAGCCTCACTTGTGTCGCTGCCCCTCTTCTCTCTGTGCTCTGCTCCCCAGTATTAGATCATCAAATACATCATATACATCATGTTTCCTCCACAAGGCTGTTTCTTCTTCTGGAAATGTCCCCCACCCCATCTCCAAATCTTGTTCATTCCTTAGGCATTAGCTTCCCTGGGAAAGTCTTCTCCCATCTTGTCCAGCCTGTCTCTTCCCTCACGGGCTCCAAGAGACACAACAGCCTTCCTTCAGGGCCTTTAACTCAGTTTGCAATACACCCATCCAGATAATTATTTGATTAATGTTTGTCTCCTAGTACACCATAAGCTCCAATAGAGCACAGACAGCCGTGTTTATTCACCATAACAGCTCCAGGGCGCAATACAGTGCTCACATAGTAGGAACTGAGTATATATTTTTTCTGAATGCAAGCATACGTAGTAGAAAAGGGCAGAGTGCTCAAAGGAAAGGCAGGCAAAGAATGATAAATAGGCAATTCACAGAAAACCAAGCACAAGTATACCACAAGCAAATGAAAAGATGCTCTGTCTTGCCTATAACGTAAGAAATGTAAATCAAAACCACAATGAGACATTTGTGACCCATCAGACTGACAAAAATTAAAACAAATGGATACTGCCGGTATTGCTAGGTGTGTGAGCAAGCAAACACCCTCAATACGGCTGGTGAGAATGTGACGATTCAGCCACTTTGATCACACTGTTGAAACCTCAAATGTCCGCAAGAATTCTACTTTTGAGAAATTACTTGACTGCTCTCTCTCTCTCTCTCTCTCTCTGTCTGTCTCTCTCTCTGTCTGTCTCTCTCTCTCTCTCTGGTAATGGGGATTAAACTCAAGGGCATTCTACCTCCAAGCTACATCCCCAGCCCTTTTTTTTATTTTTATTTTGAAACAATGTCTTGCTAAGTTGTCAAGGCTGGTCTCAAACCTGCGTTCCTCTGGTCTCAGCCTCCCAAGTACTGGGACTACATGTGTGCACCACCATGCACGGCTCCATGAAACAGAAGTATAGAACAGTGTGTTTGGTATTATTCCATTTGTATATACTTTTAAATAAGGGCATATACATATACTAGACACATAAAACTATTTAGAAAAGCATGGTGGTTATAAAACTGTTAACATTTGGGAAGGAGATCTGGGACTTAAGTTGGGATGGGGGATGAAAAGGGAGACATTCATTTCCCATTTTATCTTTTTACTACCATTTAAAATTGTTTTAGCATGTGCGTGTATTACCTTCATTAAAGCTTAAACATTTTTAATTAACGTAAAGGACATGGTTCAAGCAGAAATACTCCTGTGGGGTTTAGTCATTTTTCTTTTTTTATAGCTTCTCCTTAAAATCCCATTCACAGCATCAAAAGCTTAGCATTGAGGTAGTTTCTGGCTAAGATTTTATTGCTGGGAATGGCAATATCGTAGAAGAGGTTATTATCTGGAAACCAAAAGGTCCATTAAAGAACCATTCAAAACACTGCATAGGAGAAGGCTGCAAGAACTACCCTAGGAAATAAAAAATAGAGATCCCGGACCACTGACCCTTTACTGTTGACTACTATTACCCACACATCCCATCCAAAGGTTTAGATGAATATTTAGACATTTGATAGCAAATAATTTTTTAAAAAACAGATCAGATTCTTAGCAACCGTGTCCTAATTCCCTACACCTCTGGGTTGACTTCTGAAACAGCTCCAAACCTCACCCCCACCTGGCATGGCACAGAGACAACAGCTGTGTCTACAATTTACGTGCCTATGAGCAGTTCCAGGGCTAGTAATGGTGTCCAGAACCACCTCGCAAAGGTGCAGGTGGCTCGTGGCTCTTGCTAGAGCCTGTGTTCAGTGAAGACCGAGCTCTGATGCAGCTTGTTTGGAAGGCAATCTCAGAGGTATGTCAATAGGAGGGCATCTTTATCCTCCCTTGACATTTGGGTTTGTCAGTTCTGGGCATTATATTTTGGCCTAAACTATCTATACCAATGATGTTCTTCTGTAAGAGTCACACAGGAACAGCTTATATGTGCGAGCCCTGATTTTCATACCCTGGATCCCACAGTCTTAATGCTCCTTGATGGTGATAGAACCACTTGTTCCCACAACCTGAGGAAGAAGGTGCCTTCCTTCCAGCAGTCAGGTCCCTCTGATCTAGATGTCTGTTTCTTCCTTTGAAAAATGAAGGTTAAGTTCATCCTAGCTGCATAATCCCAAGGGTCTTAATGTTTACTAAGTCGTATTGGGAAGTGGCCAAACAAACCCAAGGTCCAGGTGGTCAGACATCACTGGCCACCATCACAACACCCACCCCAGGTCTGAATCCTGGTTCATCCACCATCCGCTCTAGTCTCTGAGCCTCCATGGAAGACTGCACATGGGCACGAACCCAAGTGAGTCTCAGAATGCATTAGCTAGTCTGGATATCCTGGAAACAGAATACAACTGTCAATTTCATACTACCACTTCGGAGATTCTGTGAATTCCATCTTTACTTTCAACAACCTCTAACAGAAATCTAGCATTTCCTTTATTACGAATATCAGCAACAAACCATAATAGCACGCAGTACTGTGATTTTGTCACCAATAGAAATCACCTATGTGTTCGTCTGACATTACAGATGTTGTAGGTATTTTGAAATATTACTTAAAACTCACCGCTACTTTGAAATTACAATAATTATTAGCTCCTCCAGGGGACCTCCTATTTTAATGCTAAAAAAGCACATGTTATTTTACCACAAAGTGTTTTTATAATTGTATTTCAATATAATTAGTTTCCTTTGTACTCTTCCATATTTTATTTTATGGATTTGAAACATTATCCAAGAAGGTATCTATAGACTGCCAAGGAGTCTTGCTCACATCTGGACATTCCTATTTAAGAATTCTAATTTCAAAAATGTCCTCCTTTTTTTCAGATCAAGATGTTAAACCCGCGTAGTGATGCATAAACATTCTGTTTTTTTTTTAAAAGGCAAATGTATCTTCTTAGGCAGACTGGGTCCAGTTTGATAGAATGTCCAACTCACGGTTGCAGTTAAACATACCCACCCATCACACCGTCACTTTTTCAGTTCAGATGCACTTTGGCATTCTGAGTTTGGACAGACTCGAACCTGTGTGACTTTCTACATGGTGATGTAACACATTTGGACTGGAAATCAGAGAGTAACAGTGGAAGAAGTTGGCTTTCTTTTTGGTACTCTACAATCACAGGTTGTGAGGGGTTTGAATGAAGGAAAATGCCAAGGCTTTGTTCTTATTTCATTGCTAGATTATGGCTAGGTATGGCCAAATCTACTCTTTAGAATACTAGAACATTTGATTTATTCTGACTCCAATTTTCCTTTGACTATCTACTGACTTTAAAGAAAGTGTGTTTGCTTTCAAGTCTCAAATAAGGTAGTATGAAATAGATCCTATCTATGGTTTAAGTACGAAAATGAGCCAGGCAAAGAAGTATTGTGGGAGGGGGAGAAAGAAGATAAGACACAGCCTGTGACTCTGGAAGCTCGAGTCCACTGGGGACAGCATAACGTGAAGAGAGAGGCTGGTGACATTTCCCAGGGTGCGAAGGACTTCAGGAGGAGGTGGCATTTCAGTTAGGATCTGCAGTGTGAGGCAGGGTTTATTTTATTTTATTATTTTTTAAGGCATGGTTTATCAGCTAGAGGATGGGGGAAGGGTAGTGGGGACAGAGAATCACAGGGACAAAGGCAGAGGCAGGATGGAGTGTGACTTCAGAGGGACAGTGGGCTGGCGTGGCTGGAGAAGGGGAGCCCTGGGGTGTGGAATAAGAAGCCCTGAAGACAGAGTTGGAAGGGAAGACCTGGGGCAGACTGAGGCTGGGGAGCCATGAAAGGTTTTTGGACAGGATGGTAGCAGCTGAGATCTGGTTGTAGGAGGAAACACTGGCGGCACAGTAGGAAGATGGGCAGCGTGCGATGTCGTCCCGAGTATCTACCACATCTCTTCCTCCTCATAGACAGCAGTGGCCCAGGCCATGCTCTCCACTCTGTTGAACTATCCACTCACCACGAGCAGGGACGGTGATGTCTGCCTATCCTTTAATAGAAATTCCAAAGCCCAGAAGGTGGTGCACACCTGTAATCCCAGTACTTGGGAGGCTGAGGCAGGAGGATCTCAGGTTTGAAGTCAGTCTCAGCAATTTAGCAAGGCCTTCCACAACTAACTTAGTGAGGCCCTGTTTCAAAATAAAAAGATAAAAATAGGGTTGGGAGTGTGGCTTGGGGGTACAAGGCCCCTGGGTCAATCCCTAGTACAAATAAATGAATAAATAAATAAATAAGTAATCAAAAAAATAAATAAATAGAAATTCCAGAGCTCAGTGTGGTGGCACAAGTCTATAATTCCAGTACTTGGGAGGCTGAGACAGGAGGATTGCAGATTCGAGGCCAGTCTTAGCAACTTAGCGAGACTCTCAGCAACCTAGTGAGACCCTGTTTCAAAATAAAAATAAAAAGGGCTGGGGGTGTAGCTCAGAGGTAGAATGGCCCTGAACCTGCCAGGTTTGGGGGAAGAAGGCTGCTGTGGTCAGGTGGACAGTGTTACTTCAGTCAGGTGTATACCACAGCTGGATGGGGTAACAGCCCACTTGCTGGCCTGCCATCACCCACAGGAGTGTCAGCTAAACTTTAAAGCAGTGGTCATGAGATGACCGAATACCAAACCAACACACACACACACACCCCACTCTATAAAATAGGGAAGGGCTCTATGAAAAGAAGAATGAATAAATACCATTGTGCAAGTGTGCATGTTTTACATGTAATTGTATAGCCACACAGCTACTGTACAGGGTTGAATAATGTCTTTCCAAAATTCATGTCCACTCAGAACCTATGAATGTGACCTTATTTAGAAATAGAGGCCGGGCGTGGTGGCGCACGCTTGTAATCCCAGTACTTTGGGAGGCGGAGACCGGAGGATCTGGGTTTGTGGCCAGCCTCAGCTTTCTCCCTTTCTCTCTCTTTCTCTCTCTCTCTCTCTCTCTCTCTCTCTACCTAGTGAGGCCCTCCGCAACTTTGTGAGACCCGGTTTTAAAATAAAGTATAAAAAAATAGGGCCAGGGGTGTAGTGCGGAAGTAGAACGCCCCTGGGTTCAATCCCCGGTACCGAAAAAAAAAAAAAAAAAGAAATAGGGTCTTTGCAGATGTAATCAAGTTAAGATGTGGTGATACTGGATTAGAGTGAGCCCTAAATCCATTATGACAGGTGTCCTTAACGAAGAGGGCGATTTGGACAGACACAGAGATGCATGTGGAGAAGGCCGCATGGCAGTGCAGGCCGGGGCTGGAGTTAGGCAGCCACAAGCCACGGAATGCCGGGTGTTTCCAGTAAGCAGCAGAAGCTAAAGGAACCAACCCCCAACACCTTGATCTCAGCGTGCCAGGCTGTGGGACTGGGAGAGAATGAATTCCCATTGTTTCAAGCCACCCAGTTCGTGGTATTTTGTTATGGCAGCGCTAGGAAACTAATGCAGATCCCTGGTATCTAATCTCTGCTGGGTGCTTCAGGGCGGTACTGTTTGGTGGTTGTGGAAGGACGGCTGTTTAGATTGGCTTGCAACTGAGGAAAACACCAATAGTTGAAGCCAGAGTTTTAAAATAAAATAGACCTATTCTAAATAAAGAAAAAAATTTATAGGGCCTAACTCCAAATCCTTAGCACCGAGTCTGTGGCTAATTTGGGATGACATTGAGGAATAAGCAGAAGGGCTGATTTTCAATATCATGGGACAGCTAGTGTTTTAAATTTTATTACACTATGAACCAAAATATTTTCTTTAATTTTATGTACACACACACACACACACACACACACAAACACACACACTCACATATATACACACAAACACACACAATGGCTCCCATATACTGTTCTAAATATGTTCTTTAATTAAAAAGTAAATAAACACACAACTATATTCAGTTCCATTTCTGTTCTATGCACTGCATAACCCAAAGGTCACTTAATGCTAGGGATCTGGATAATTGTTTTTAGTTATGAAAATTGGTGACTAAAATTAGGAAGTTTGAAGTACAAGCATGAATCCAATGAGAAGAGGCAAATTCATGGGAAATTCCAAACAACCCATCCAGAGTTATAACCAACATGACACTGTCATTGAATTCCAAGACAATGGCGCGAATTCATGCTTAACTAGCAAATTGGTAATGGCAGAAGCAGTTGATCTAAAACACACAGGAAGTCCTTAGATGCTAATTTAATATAAAGGTTTGCTGTACAGTCATAAATGAACAACAACTTTGGTGTTTTTTGAGTATGAGAACTCCAAGCAATAACCGAATACCAATTTTAATGTCATTTGGAGGCAAATGTACAGAAAGAAATTCCTGTTCAATTATTTTGAGTGTTGAGCTATGATTCTTGCACATGATACTTGTATGAGACTGAACCACTTATATCTCTCATCTCATGTAGGTCTGCACATCCAAGGATGACAGCTTTTCTTCCACTAGTTGAACAGGAAGAAAACATTCCTCTGATAATAACTTACAAGGTTATTTTTAGATAGAACCAAATGGATACAAACTAAAATGCAAAATCACAGTTGGAAGATAAGACACAAGATTTCAAGCAAATGTGGACTTGGGGTAGGACAACCTTGGGTCAACTCCTTATTCCCAGGTAAGTATTAACTTTTTGAGGCTACTAGGGGATCATTGGGAAGGTCTAAGAAGCATTATTAGAGTATATTTATTTCTAGTTAGCTTAAGAATTTTAAAATAACACTTCCCCATCTGTCTTCTGCTAGGATCCTGTATTATTTCACTTTAGTTAAAAAAAATTAAATGAAAAATTCCAAACATATTAAAAGTAAAGAAAGCAGTATAATAAATTCCCATGTGAAGCCAGGCGTGGTGGCGCATGCTTGTAATCCCAGTACCTGGGAGGCTGAGACTGGAGGATCCAGGTTTGCGGCCAGCCTCAGTTACTTAGTGAGGCCCTCCACAACTTAGTGAGACCCTGTTTCAAAATAAAGAATAAAAAAAAATAGGGCTGGGGATGTAGCTCAGAGGTAGAATGCCCCTGGGTTCAATCCCCAGTACTGCAAAAAAAAAAAAAAAATTCCCATGTGCCTATCACCAAGCTTAAGGATCACCAATGCTCAGCCATTCTTGTTTCATCTATATCTAATTGATTCTTGAACTTTTTACTTCTAAACCTTTTTCTTGGGGAGATAGTCTTATTCTTTCCCTGGAAATAGTCATTCAATGAAAACTCCAAGAATATAGATTTTTTTTACTTCTCTACTTTCATTCTATTTCCAAATTGGGTTAAGGAATACAAGGTGGAGCTCAGAATGGACTGAACCCCACTTGGGGACTGTTGCTGATTTGGGGTACTGATCACCAAGAGATGGCAGGATCCAGTTGCAGTGGTATAGGTCTACAGTCAAGTGTGATCACTAGATCAGCAGCTTCCCCATCATCTGAGGATTTGGTAGGAATAAAAATGCTTAGGTCCCGCCTTTGACTGACTCTTAGTCCATTTTGTGTTGGTATAATAAGACACCTGATTCTGGGTAATAAAGAGAAGAGACTTATTTGGCTCATGATTCTGGTGGTTGAAAAGTACAAAGAGCATGGTGTTGGTATCTGGTGAGTCCCACCTGGCTGCATCAAAAAATGGTGCTCAAGTCCATGCTATGGCCCAGAACATGGTTTATCTTGGTGAGTGTTCCATGTGAACTTTAAAATAGTGTGGTTTTCTACTGCTGTTGGGTGGAATGTTGTATCAGATCCACTTGTCTACTTATTATCTATTATTACCTATCAATTATCTTGAGAGGAATACTAAAGTCTCCAAGAATAATTGTGGATTTATTTCTCCTTTCAAAGAAATCAGTTTTGCTTTATGTATTTTGAAGCTTTGCTGTGTAGGTGCATATGTGTTTATGTTTGTTATGTTTTCTCAGTTAATTCGCCTTTATATTATTAGGTAATTTCCCTCTTTATATCTGATAGTTTTTCCTTGTTTTGAAGTCTACTTGTATAATATTAATATTATAACTCTTGCTTATATAATAATATAACTCCTGCTTTCTTTTGATTAGTATTACCAAGGTATATCTTTTTTGTCCATTCACTTTTTTTATGGTACTGGGGATTGAACCCAGGGGCATTCTATCTCTGAGCTACACCCCCAGCCCTATTTTTATTTTTTATTTTGAAATAGGGTCTCACTAAGTTGCGGAGGGCCTCACTAAGTCACTGAGGCTGGCCATGATCCTCCTGTCTCAGCCTCCCAGGTACTGGGATTTACAGGCGTGTGCCACCATGCCCGGCTTGTCCATTCACTTTTAACCTATGTATATTATTACATTTAGAGTGGGTTTCTTGTAGACAGCATATTATTGGGTCTTTCTTTTTCAATCCAATCTGACAATATCTATCTTTATCTGATGACTTTAGACCACTGATATTTACAATAATTACTGAATGGATAGAAGTCTACTATTTTATTAGAGTTCTTCTTGACTCCTTTGTATTTGTTTCTCTGTTATCCCTTTTTCTTTCTTCTTTTGGAATTGAGTGATTTTCTAGTATTCCATGTAATTTATCTATTGGATTTTTGGTCAGAACTCTTTATACTATTTTTTTTAGTTGTTGTCTGGGGATTGCTAATTTGTCACAGTCTACTTAGAGTTAATATTTACCATTTCAAGAAAAACGTAGAAGTTTTAAAAACAACAATGAAGAGAAGCTAGGCATGTGTATGAGAAGGGAGTATATGGGAAATCTCTTTTCCTTCCATTCAATTTTGCTGTGAACCTAAACTGCTATAAAAAAAAAACTGGTACAAAAAAAGCTGAAACCCAAACCAAAAAACCTTAAAAATAGGTAGGTCCTCTTCCTTCCCCTATTTATTCTATGTTTTCTATATTTATCATAGCTGCATACATTTAAATTCTCTCAATGTTATAATTTTTGCTTTCAATAATCATGTACATTTTATGGAACTTGAGAGGATATGACTTTGGCTTTTGTTTTTTGACCTCACAATAATCTTTTGAAATAGGTAAAAGGGCAAAAGGAATTCCATTTTTGATGGCAGAAAACTGATAATGTAGATGGTCCATTTGCATTCACACAGCTGGCTAAGAGCAGAACCAAGACTGTGCTTCTTCTCTTCCTATTTCTTTCCCCAATACTAGGCTGTCTTTTGTTCCTCATATGTAAGTTATAGTATAGAAACTAGAGTCTGTATGCACAGAAGGTTCCGTAAAATTGTAAAAAGATATTAGCAATGAGAACAGCTGGGTTCAAGACCTGCGCTGCACACTGCAGGGCATGAGGAAAGAGCTCAGTCCAGGTTGAACACTCAAACTATGAATTCACATCCTGGGAACTTTCAGCAAATAGTATTACAGCATTCTTCCTGTAATCCCACAGTGAGCCAGACAAGGTGGCTTTCACATCTACATGTGGCACCAACATAATAAGCAGACATCAGCCGGGATCTAGTTTCTAAGGCACTGGGTCAACCACACACTGGCTGATGCTGAACTACCAAATAGTTCAGGTCCATGGTCATTTATCTTGGCTCTCCTCCATTTGGGATTTGCTACTTCTATTCATCAAAATAAGCAATATTCCAACTACAGATGGTTGAGCACAAAATTCATTCCTGCGGAAATCCTTTTTCCCTTCCTTGGTGGTTTAGAAAACTGTGTTCCTTGGAGCTCAAGAGATTTTCATTAAGTTTCAAGATTTCCACAAAATGTCCTCACAGGTCATCATGGAGAAGATGGTGGAATGGAATGGAATGGGGGAGGGACCTCCCTATTTCTTTGTTTTAAAATTTTATTGTATTTGAACAAATTGTTCCTTGGAATTAAAGAAAACTGAAAAACCCCACTTCGGAGCATTGATTCAGTGCCTCCCACCCAAGATGAGAAAGCGCTTGAGTGTCATCTACTTTCATCTAACTGTCCTTCAAAGGTTCCAATCATCACCAGTAAGTGGCATCCAGCCTGGATCTCAGCAGCTTCAATGGCGGCGAATTCCCTCCAGTAGCTCATCCTACCTTTTGCTTGCTTGGACGGTATCAGTCCTTCTGTAGATCACCACTACCTGAACTTGCCTGCCCATGACAATCACCTGCTGAGTTTTTTAAAAAATACACTGATGCCTGGGCCCCACCCCCAGAGATTCTGATTTAATTGGTTTCGGGGTGTAGCCTGGGAAGTGGGAGATTTAAAGGCTTCCCAGGTGATTCGAATTTGCAGCAAAGTTTGGGAACCATTGCCTTAGATGAGCTGACATCTGTACCTTTGAAATGTCCATCCAGAAGGCACAGATGACAAGCCAAATCTATCTTCCACCCAAGAACCTTTAAAAAAATCTGAAGACAGGCCCGGCATGGTGGCGCACGCTTGTAATCCCAGTACTCTGGGAGGCGAAGACCAGAGGATCCGGGTTCGCGGCCAGCCTCGGCGCGCACGCGCGGGCGCTCGCGCGTGCTCTCTCTTTCTCCTCTCTCTCCTCTCTCTCTCTCTCTCTCTCTCTCTCTCGTGAGGCCCTCCGCAACTTCGTGAGACCCGGTTTCAAAATAAAGCATAAAAAAATAGGGCCGGGGGCGTAGCGTGGAGGTAGAACGCCCCTGGGTTAAATCCCCGGTACCGCAAAAACAAAACAAAACAAAACAAATCTGAAGACATTGGGAGGCTGAGACAGGAGGATTGCAGGTTCAAGGCCAGCCTCAGCAACTTAGCAAGGCCCTCTGCAACTTAGACCCTGTTTCAAAATAAAAAATAAAATAAGGCTGGAGGTTTAGCTCAGAGGTAGAATCCCCCTGGGTTCAATCCCCAGTATCACAAAATAAGCAAATGAATAAATAATCTGAAGACAGCTTCCCTTTCCTCCCATCATTCCTTTCCAATTAAAATCCTGGTGTTTCCTAGTCGCCTCCTCCCGCTGCACGCTATCTGGTTGCTCTCTATTTTTGTAGACTAGTGGGGCACCTCCTGTGGGATGCAACACTCTAGGACTGATCGATCGTTTGGCCGCAGATGATACAGCTACATGATAAAAAGCCTCTTTTCAGCTGGGTGCAGTGGCACGTGGCTGTAATCCCAGTACTTGGGAGGCTGAAACAGGAGGTTGGCAGGTTTGAGGCCAGCCTTGGCAACTTAGCGAGGCCCTCAGCAACTTACTGAGACCCTGTTTCAAAATAAAAAATAAAATAAGGCTGGAGGTTTAGCTCAGAGGTAGAGTGCCCCTGGGTTCAATTCCCAGTACCAAAAAAAAAAAAAAAAGCTTTTTCCCCTCCCCACAGGTGACACTGATTTGGGAAACCAATGACTGGCCAAGGGCTAACATGACCAGAAAATCAAATCAGCAGAGCCTGTAAACAATTCACCTTGATGTCACTGTAGCATTTTACAGCTCACAAAGTAAATTCGCACACCTCATTTCAATTCCGTCTCCCTTCGCTGTCCTTATTCCAGTCCTGGTTTCCAGGTGAGGGAGCTAGTTTTAAAGCACAGATGCAGTGTGCCCCCGAAACCACATGGTTAGTAAGCGGCAGAGTTGGGGAGGTCACCCGAAGCTCTCACTTTCCTGCTAAGCGATCTTCGCCCTGGGCCTCACTGCGCCCCGCGGAACTGTGCTGGCCTCGGCCAGGGACAGGACCGCACAGAACTCAAAGCTCCGGTTGGTGCTGCCGTTTTTCATGGCAGCGCTCCAGGGCCACCCACGCGCTCTGCACAGTTGCGTGCAGCACCATAACCACGGGGCAGGGGGCTTTGCCACAGTGCTGAGAAAATCGGCTAGGCTTCAGGGCACCGTTACATGCCGCTCGTGCTAGATGCTGACAGATACTACGTAGTGACTTAAGAACCTCCTTGGAGAGAGGCTGCATGTGCACAGTGAGCCCAAAACCAAACCAAACCAGGGCAGAGAGAGTGGCAACCTGTTGGGCAAAAATTCACAATCCAGCTCATGATGGATCCCTTCCCGCAGATCTGTGTGATGGCTTATTCTCCTTGCAGTTCTGGACTTTGCCCTAAGATTAAAAAAAGAAAATCTCCTCTGGTTACTGACACTTCAATATATACCCTTTCGGTTACCAGCTCTGTCCCCAGATTTTGGTTTTCTGGCTGCGTGTTTGGAATATTCTCAGGGCTCCCTTTCTTTAAACTCCCATTGGTGAACCAACAACAGGTCTTAGTTTCTTTTCGCCTCCTCCTCTCCCCGGCCCCTTTCTTCTTCTACTCCTCCTTCTTCTTCTTTGGTACTGGGGATTGAACCCAGAAGCATTCTACCTCCAAGCTACACCCCTAGCCCTTTACAAGTTTTTTTTTTTTTTTAATTTGAAACAGGGCCTCACTAGGTTGCTGAGAATCTAAGTTGCTGAGTCTGGTCTCCAACTTGCCATCCTCTTGTCTCAGCCTCACAAGTACTGGGATTACAGGCATGTGCCACCATGTCCAGTTTTAATTTCCCTGATTGGACTAAAGACACTGCAAGGCACCCATTGTTGGGACAGTAGGTGTGGTCTATTCCAGGTACAGGCAATAAGGAGGTGCATTGTCTGTAGGGGATTTAAAAACAGTAATAAAACTGTCTACAAGTCAGTGCTTTTTATAATTGCCATGATAAAACATGCTCGCTGTCGGGCTGGAGCTCTTCCACTGTCCCTCCTGCCCTGTGTTGGCTTGCCCCCAGTGCCCTTCCACCACACATGGTCTTTACTCAAAGTTGCCCCGGCTCTGGGTTCTGTTTTGGTCATATGTCCAGTGTGATGGGCAGGACAAAAGTCATATCCCATTGGGCTCAGGAAGGCTTCTACAAAACTTTGTGACTAGTTCCGATGGAAGGCAACTTGTTAACTGTTAGAAATAATAAATTCAATACATAATAAATTCAATAACCAGTGTGTTGTGCAAGATAGGGTAGCTTCTATGGCAGAACTGAAACCCAGAGAAAACTGGATTTTAAAGGCTCCAAGAATCTATCTTGCACAACACACTGGTTATTCCCGAGCACTGGAAAGTATCATGCTGGAAAAAGAGGGCATGAAATTGTTTTTATTTGAAAGACATTTGTTTGGGAAAATGATGCTTTCTCCAAGCAAAATGTTAGCTTGCTTGGTTAGAAGTTAATTATAATATTTATTGCTTAAAGCCAGCCTGGAATTTTGGCTTGAATTCTTAGAAGCCTATGATTCAGGGTGGAAATTACCTATTCAACCCACAGTCAGTGAGCTAAATGTTGATCTGATAACTGCTGGTTTCAAAAGGGCCCAAGAGATAAGAAATAAGTCTCTGACAGGGTAAAACCCAAAACTGGGGTTTTAAATCCAGGAACATTATCATGGAGATGCAGGAATGTTTGTTACTGAGATTGGACCTAAATGAGGAAATGATTCAAAAGAAGAAAGTGGTTAGTCATTGCAGTTCCCAAATTAATAATGTCCTTGTTCTTTTGATATCACTAATATTTCCATGTTGGTTTAATTAAAATATTTGGAGGTTAAAGTCCAGTGCAAGCAGAGAAGTCATGCGTTGTTTGGTGCGTCCACAGCTTAATGGACTTGGGCTTTATCATTCTATTCTGTCTTTAGAAGCAACGTTATCCCTGTTGGTTATCTTCCTTCAGCCCCGTCTTCCCGGCTGAGCAGCCTGCTTGGGCCTCTGGACATCATTACTATGTTTTTTTAGCTGCCCCGTCCTTCATGCCCATTTGATGCTTGATTTTGGATCTCTCCCAAAGTTCAAGCCTCAGCCCTTTGGTTTTCTTCTTGCTGCATGACCTGACCCTACGGCTTCAGGGCTCAACACCGTAGGACTCTCCAGGCCAGCCCTCCCGCTTCAGCTCAGGACTTTAATCGCAACCGGGGACAGGCCACGTCCTTGGCCTGGATTCCTCCCGCCTCTTTCGGGATCACCTTCCGTCAAGCATCTCTTCTTTCCTTCATCTCTAATCTTCCTCTCTCTGCCAGCTCCTCTCCATCCCCCAAGAAACATATTAAAAAGAAAACCACATCTTGCCCCAGCCCTGACATCCATTTGTCTCTCTCCTCCTCTTCACTGTCAAACTTGCTAGATAACACTTGCTCTGGCTGCCTCGCACCTGCAAAGCTCGTGAGTAATGTTCTAGTTGCTGGATCCAGCTGCCTCTTTTCTCAGCAGTCATGTTTGTGGCATGCTAACCATTTGTGCTGGGGCACAGACTGCTCCTCTCTGAATCTCTTATCCCTCACCTCCAGAGCTTTGCACCCTCTGATCTCTGCCCAGCCCTGGTCCTCTGCTCAAAGAGAGTTGTTGCTTCGATCCTTGGGAGGCCGCTCTGCTAGCCTCTACATCACCAGAGTAGTTACGGTTTCTGATCTGCTTCTCATTTTCTCCCTGGCTATCCCTTGGCCCACACTGACTATGCACTTAGAAGAGATGACTCCCAATTTATATCTGATATCCTTCCTGCGCTCCAGCACCAGCTTTCCCACAGCCTGCTAGAACTTTCCCTTGTCATTTCATAAATGCTTTCAACACATTCCATATGCAACACATCCACTTCTCTCCCGGCCCCACTTCCTCCTGACCACGGGCTCAGGTGCCCTCCTTGTCATCTGGCTGGGAGCCTCTGGTTTTCCCTGGCTCTTCCTTTACTCTGGGCATCTAATCGGTTATAAACTCCTGTTTTCCTCATTCTGCCATATGCGGTTAGAACGTCTACACCTCCCGGCCCCGGTCCACACTGCAGTGTATCTGGAGGGTGTGCCCCTTATTTGGAGGGTGCTGCACGGGGAGAAGCTGCATTGAGGTAAAGGCTCAGGTTGAAGACCTGCACTTACTGGTAGGGCCTTAGTTTCCTTGCACGTAAAACAAGGCTATCGACAGACTCCCTCGGAAGCTGTGTGAGTCTCTGGATGTGATTCCTTACCACCTCCAAAACCTACTGATCCTTCAAGAGTCACAGTAGCATTCTCTGAGTCCCCACCCCATCCAACTAGAAGGAAGGTCCCCATCCTTTCCCCTGGACTCCTGTTACACTTTATACAGGTCTTTTATGGGAATCTATCATTGATTACTTGTTGTCTCCCTCATTAGGTTAGCTGACCACTCCAAACTCTTGGAGGGAAGAGCCCATATTTAGTTCTTCTTCTTCCTCAAGCACTCTTTGTGTACAGTAGGCAACCATGACATAGTTACTGAGTGAATAAATTACTGCAAAATCCTTCTCTCTGATGAAAAAACCCCAACAGCTTCTAATTCCCTCCTGCCTGCCGACCTGGAAGAGCTCGTCCATTCCACGAGCTAGAATTAGAGGTGGCCAGCCCAGCAACTGCTGGGGACGTTAACCTGCGAGAAGCTCTAAAATCTCTCCAGGACAGCAACCTCTTAGCAGAAGTGTAAAGAGATGAAGGCCCTCCTGTGTGTGGTAAGAATAACATCCTGGGTTAGCCACTTCAGGTTAGCAGAGACCCTTTGTCCACCACAGGTAAAAATAATGATAGAGTTCATTCACAATAGGGTTGGATCATTCACAATAGGGTTGGATCCAGTGCCTTCCAGAAAATGTGGGTCTAGTTATCTATGGCATTTTAGTATTTTAGTTTTGCTGACTGGGGTGTGGAAATAGGGTGCTGACAGCACTGGTCTCCCCTTCCGCACACAGGGCTCAGTCTCTCCTCAAAATGAAGCTTGAGTAAGTAAGTACTCACAGGCTCAGCTGGAAGGCACCTGGCTGAGGACTGGCCCAGAGTGCCCCTCCTCTGGTCCTGCCCCGCCCAGCGGACCCTTCATTCTGGCCCCAGCTTTTTTTTTTTTTTTTTTTGCGGTACTGGGGATTGAACGCAGGGGCGTTCTACCTCCGCATTACACCCCTGCCCTATGTTTTATACTCTATTTTGAAACCGGGTCTCACGAAGTTGCGGAGGGCCACACTAAGGAAAGAGAGAGAGAGAGAGAGAGAGAGAGAGAGAGAGAGACAGGGAAAGAGAGACAGAGGGAGAGCTGAGGCTGGCCTAGAACCTGGATCCTCCAGTCTCCGCCTCCCAAAGTACTGGGATTACAAGCGTGCGCCACCACACCTGGCTTGGCCCCAGCTTCTTGACGGCCCTTCAGTGGTTTAGGATTATCTTCATCCCTTGGCTTTTGCTTTTTTCCTCCAAATTCTACCCATTCTTCTAGACCAGGCTCACAGTCCATCCTCCACATCTCGACTCTGATTCCTCTACATAGTGCTGCTTTCTTCCCGATTGGAAGCCCAAGTAAACCTTTCTTTTTTAAGTACTGGGGATTGAAACTAGGGGTGTTCTAACTCTGAGCTACACACCCACCCAGCCCTTTCTAATTTTTATTTTGAAACAGGGTCTTGCTAAGTTGCTGAGGGCCTCACTAAATTGCTGAGGCTGGCCTTGAACCTCCTGTCTCAGCCTCCCAAGTACTGGGATTACAGGTGTGCACCACTGTGCCCAGTTCCAAAGTAAACTTTGCATACCTTCCCCAGGCTCAGCCCTTTACATCAGATTCCACAAAGACAGCATCGCTATCTACTTATCACTCAGAGAACTAAGCCGACAGGTGTGTAGTCCAGATCAAAGCTGGTGACAGGCCCCAACGTTTTTGCTATTTTTCACTACATCCTGCTTCCCCTTGTCCCACCATATGACATTGCAGCTATGGGCCGTGTCTAACCGGCCTGTGCATGTCCACATCCAAGCGTCTGGTTCACAGTGGTTACTGGATAGATGCATAATAATTATATAATTTATTATAAGCCTATGTGCTATCTTTATCTTGTCACTAAGAGATTCTCATATTAGGTGACAGCTCTAAGAAAACAGATTTCTTAGGGAAAAAGTTTTTAGTTCTGCTAAAAATTTTGTAAAGTTTTTAATTAAATATTGGCTAAAATTTGCTAGTATCCTTGCTGGTAATGTCCCCGGAAAAGCTGTTGTGTTGGCCATGCAGAAATGTTCAGAGGTGAAAGAACTGAATCAGGGCTCTGACTTCATCAGTGGATCAATGCATTGATGGATTAACCCTGTGAATGGATTTACTGGGTGCTAACTGTATGCAGGTGGAGCCAGGCTAGAGGAGCGGGGTCACTGAGGGGTGGCCTTGAGGACTGTGTCTGTCCCTGGCCACTTCCTCTCTCTCTCTGCCTCTGGCTGCCCTGAGTTCAGCAGCTTTTCTTTACCCCGCCCTGTCCGCCGACTATGGATGGAACCTCTGAAACTATGAGCCGAGCAAACTTTTCCTGCTCTAAGTTGTTCTTGTGAGGTATTTTGGTCATAGTGACAAAAAAGCTAACGAATACATTGCCCTTCACCAGAAAGGGGGCAGAATACAGTCCTGATGAGGAAAAAATTCAGGAGGCTTTTTAGAAATTAGAGCCTTTTCTATCCATCCCAGGATCACAGTGCAACCTCGGGCCTGTGGCTGAGCCCATGGCTGGGCTGAGCACCTGACCTCGCTCCAGACAGGCACATGGCCGAGGACCAGCTTCTCCTGTTCCATCTGTCTGCACTGCAGGCCCAGAGGACCTCTCTTCTGTGGAAAGACCCACAAGGGGTCAAAGGGCAGGACTGGCTTTAGGTATCTATCAGAGCATGGAGCCCCTGGGGCCCTGTGGCGGGTGCTCTTAAAGACCTGCGTGATACCTGTCCCCTCTTTGCTATGTTTCAGGTTATCGCCACCCGCTGGTTCCTCTCTTGCTGACCCAGGATACTATCCAGCAATTACTAAAAGCTTTACGATTCCAATGGACAGCTGAGAAAATGACAGAGCCAATGGAAATAGGCTCCGTCTCCTTTATAATCGGGTACAAGTTAAAAAAAACTTACAAAATTTTCACTTGCCATATAGCAAAAAGCAAAATAAAAGACAAAACCCGAATTAAATGATAATGCACATTTCATGGACCATTTGAGGAAACAGTCACAGAAGAGCAGGGGTCAGACACCTTTCAAAAGTAGGTGTCAGGTGTGCCCATTTATTCACTCAACAAACTCTCTGATCATCTACGATGTGCCACCTACTGTTCTGGGCATGAAGGGTCTAGCAGGGGACAGAGGACACACTCGGCCTTTGAAGGAAACAGGTTGCTGAAGGGGAAAGCGATGCGAGGGGGCTCTGATTAGGATGCGGGGGCCGGGGCAGGCCTCTGGAGGAGGTGCCTGAGTGTGGGGACGCAGCCAGCAGGGACGCTCGGCGTGGGAAGAGGGAACAGTGTGTGCATGCAAAGGCTTCAGGTCCAAGGACTAGGTTCAAAGAAATAACAGTGGTCTGTCTGGCGGCTTTTGTTCCCATGAACAGAAGCGTCCACATTCGTCCTCCTGGAGGTGGGCAGGCAGGGAGGCGGCAATGACATTCTCAAGTAACATTCTGCATAGCAGGGGCAGGAGCTGGCTCTGACAAGAAGCAAGAAACTTAACGAGACCGAGTCTTACATCTAATGCAGCTGATTAACTGTCCTTCCCCGGGCCTCTCATTCCTCATACTTAACTTGTTAGGATTGAACTAAAAAAGATCTCCGAGGTCCCTTTAAGTGAAATATTCTTTTAAAAGCTTCAATTTAATTAAAATAATAAATTCAAAATGATGAAATGAATCAATTAACTGAGAGTTTAAATATGACGATGAACTCCAGAGACTCAGTGGCAACTTTCTCCCTCCTTTCCCGGCCCTGTTACAAAGCCCCAGGTTGGGGTGCAGGGGTGTTTGGGGAGTCCTGGGTGAGGTGCTGCTCTGGAGAAGAATCCTGAACAGCAAGGAGCACAACCGGCCGGCAGCGCCTGACCCTACGGGGAAGGCCGAGCCGGCTGCAGACAGTCAAGACCTCTGTTCAGAATCTCACATGGGAGGAGGCCTGGCTCGGTGCATCTTGTCCAAAGACACTTTCCAGATTTAATTTACAGGCCGTACAGCAGTGTGACCTTGGGCGGCTCTCTTTTCCATATGTTTTCCATCAGAATAATTTTAATTTTTTATGATCGCAGAAGTAATTCATGATCATTAAAAAAAAATTAAGTGTCCTAAAAGGAGTGGAGGTTCTCACTCCTCCTGCTTTGCCCCAGTCTCACTGCACTCCACCAGCACCACTGCTCGAAACAACTGGCGGGACCCTTCCAGACCTTGCCGGGCATGCGCAGATGCAGACGTAAATCAAATTAGATATAATTTCATATGGTGCATTTTTTTTTGTGGTAGCGGGGTTTGAACCCAGGGGCATTCTACCTCTGAGCTACACCCCTAGCCCTATTTTTTATTCTTTATTTTGAAACAGTCTCATTAAGTTGCGGAAAACCTCACTAAGTAGCTGAGGGTGGCGGTGAACCCGGATCCTCCGGTCTCAGCCTCCCAAGTACTGGGATTGCAAGTGTGCGCCACCACGCCCGGCTCATATGGTACATTTTTTTTTTTTTTTTGCGGTACCGGGGATGGAACGCAGGGGCGTTCTACCTCCGCACTGCACCCCCGGCCCTATTTTTTTTATGCTTTATTTTGAAACCGGGTCTCATGAAGTTGCGGAGGGCCTCACTATGGAGAGAGAGAGAGAGAGAGAGAGAGAGAGCAGAGAGAGGAGAGAGAGAGAGAGTGTGCGCGCGCACGCACGCGCGCTGAGGCTGGCTGTGAACCCGGATCCTCCGGTCTCCGCCTCCCAAAGTACTGGGATTACAAGCATGCACCACCACGCCCGGCTTCATATGGTACATTTTTAATACAAGAATGGGACATTATGATTCTTTTTAGACCACTATCACTTTGAGGTTCTTCATCCCATGATGTCATTAGATATAGAGTTACTCCTTTATTTTTAATGGCTAAAGAGGATTTCATAGAATGGAAATAGTATAACATTTAATCATTTTCCTATTGTTGGTTAGTTAGATTACATTTAATTTTTTTGGCTTATGAAACTGGGACAATAAATATTCTTGTACAGGTCTTTGCGCTCTCAAATGATTATTTTTCTTCTTTCCTTTATTTTTGGTACTGGGGGTTGAACCCAGGAGCATTCTCCCTCTGAGCCACACCCTCAGCCCTATTTTATTTTTTATTTTGAAATAGCGTCTCACTAAATTTTTGAGGGTCTCACTAAGTTGCTGAGACTGGTCTTGAACCTGCAATTCTACAATCTCAGCCTCCCACATACTGGGATTACAGGCATGAGCCACCATGCCCCACAAATGATTATTTTTCTGAGTCAATGTTTGCATACTTGGGTAGATTATATTCTCAATAACACTTGATTGAGAGCTGCCAACTTTCCCCACTTCTCTCCTTCTCTGTATTTCACCAACATCTTCAATTTCTGCAATCTGTTAGGCCAAATTTGTAATGTGCTACTACAATTTGCATCATCCTGATTACCAGCGGGGTTAAATATCTTTTCATATATTTTTAGATCATTGGTATCTTTCCCCCCCAGCAATTACTTGCTTATATTCTTTGCCCCTTTTACATTGGGTTCTTATATCTTTTTCCTAGTGAATTATAGGAGCTTTAAAAAATATTTATTAAGGATATTAGCCATTAGTTCTTTGTATGTTACATGTTCAGAAATATTTCTCAGGCCGGGCGTGGTGGCGCACGCTTTTAATCCCAGTACTTGGGGAGGCGGAGACCGGAGCATCCGGGTTCGCGGCCAGCCTCAGCTCTCTCTATCTCTCTCTTTACTTAGTGAGGCCCTCTGCAACTTCGTGAGACCCGGTTTCAAAATAAAGTATAAAAAATAGGGCCGGGGGTGTAGCGCGGAGGTAGAACGCCCCTGGGTTCAATCCCCGGTACTGCAAAAAAAAAAAAAAAAGAAATATTTCTCAGAACCGGGCGTGGTGGCATGTAATCCCAGTACTTGGGAGGCTGAGACCGGAGGATCCCGGTTCACGGTCAGCCTCAGCTACTTAGTGAGGCCTCTGCAACTTAGTGAGACCCTGTTTCAAAATAAAGAATAAAAAATAGGGCTGGGGTGTAGCTCGGAGGGAGAATGCTCCTGTGTTCAATCCCCAGTATCGCAAAAAAAAGAAATATTTCTCAGTCTGTTATTTGTCTTTAAGAAGGTCTTTTGACATAGAGAAGTCTCCCATTTTTATTAAATCAGATTTATAAATCTTTTTAATGCTCACAGGGGCTGGAAGGGTTTAGGGTCTTATTAGAAAGTCTCCCCTTTCCACAGGAATTAAAGTATTCCTTGGGTATTTTTATAGGTTTTATTTTTCTATATTTTCATGTGATATATTTATAGTTTTTATCTTAATATATACTTTGAACAGGGACTTAATTTTTCCATAATGATAACTAATTATCTTAATGATCATTATTGAATTGTCTAACCTTTTCTCAATTATTTAAAACACACCTTTTATCATATATTACATTTTTATACACACAATTTATAGATTTATATATGAAATATATTTATAGATTTCCTTTCATTGCAATATCTTTGGTGTACCTGTGTCTGTGCCACATTTTTGTGTGTATGTGTATGTGTGTGTGTGTTACAAGGGATTGAACCCTGGGGTGCTCTACCTCTGAGCTATACTCCCAGTCCTATTTTATTTTGAAACAGGGTCTCACTAAGTTGCAGAGGCTGGCCTCAAACCTGTAATCCTCCTATTTCAGCCTCCTAAATACTGGGGTATAGGTGTGTGCCACCATGCCTGGCTGTCCCATGTTGTTTTAATTGCTATGAGTTTATAAAATTTTGATGTCTTACTGGAATGTTCTCAGTTCCATCTTTATTCAAAAACTGTTGGCTATTCTTGAGCATTTGCTCTTCCAGATGAACTTTAGAAGCAAGTGAATTTCATTAAAATTTCAGGTCCTTTCTCATTTTTTAAAATTTTTTGCTATTGAGTTGCATGAGTTCTTTATATGTTTTGAATATTTACCTTTTTGTTGATTATTTCCCTTGCTATGTAGAGCTTTTGAGTTTGATGTAATTCTACTTGTCTATTTTTGCTTTTGTTGCTTGTATTTTTGGTGCCATTTACAAAAATTCATCTCCAAGGTCAATTCCAAGAAGTCTTTCCCCTATGTTTTCTTCTAAGGGTTTTGTGGTTTCAAGTATCACATTTCAGTCTTTAATCCACTTTGAAATTTTTGTGTAGAGTGTAAGATAAGGGTCCAATCTCATTCTGCTGCATGTGGGTATTTGACTATGCTATGTTTTTAGAAAGAACAAACAGACACTGAAGGTTAATAACATTACTAAATATTAAAGTCTTTGCAGAAACCTTGCTTTCAAAGTTGAGAACAGTATCAGATTTGAAGATATAATACAAGATATAAGATACACATTCTTAGCTTTGAAAATTTCCCAACGACCTAGCTTTGTTCTTCCCAAAGAAAATATTTCCTGCTCCTGGGCTTTAGGTAAGGTCTTGCAAAAGTTAGGTCCAGATGCCATCTTGAATCCTGTGAGGCTGACCATGCTATACACCTGTGACCTCATGGATAAGTCAGGCTGAACTGAAGAGTCTGGCTGTCCTGTTCTTCCTCCCTCATTGCACCTGGAGCTTCTAATTCACCTCCCCCAACCTTTCCAGCCTCACCTCCCATCATCCTTCATGTTTCTCCTCTGTTCTGGAAATTGCAGACACTGGCTCAGTAATGCTTTTGGAACATTCTAGGCCCATTTACACTTTAATGTATTTGCAGAGTTTGTTCTGTTGGTCCTCAAAGTATTTCTCCATTTTTTACCTGGGGAATGTTATCCTTCACAATCCAGATTTTGAGGGTTTTCTCCAACCCCTTTTCTCTCCTTGCCATGCCCTCCGGGCTGAATTTATTGTTGTGTTTCCACTGTGGCACCTACCTCATTGCATTCCAGATGGGTGGCCCCTCAGCCCCCTGCCTCCCCTCTAGGCGGAGACCTCTGAGGGCAGGTGATGGTACCTGTTTATCTATATGGCTCCAACATGAACCTTAAGAGGCATCTGGAAGCAGCAAGAACCATGTGGTTTTCAGAGTGTGCCACGGAACTCCGCAAGCCTGGGGCTGTCCCAGCAGACCCTGCCCTGTGAGGAGGGGCTGAGCTGGCCAGCCTGCAGGCCCTTGAGCCCCCTCAGTGACAGCTGCCTTCTGGGTCTCCTTCAGATACTGATTTGGGGGTTCTGTGCAAAATCCACTGACTTGAAAACAATAAAAAAAATCAAGCCGGGCATGGTGGTACACGCTTGTAATCCCAGTACTTTGGGAGGCGGAGAATGGAGGATCTGGGTTCGCGGCCAGCCTCAGCTCGCTCTCTCTCTCTCTCTCTCTCTCTCTCTCTCCCTGTCTTTCTCTCTCTCTACTTAGTGAGGCCCTCCGCAACTTCGTGAGACCCGGTTTCAAAATAAAGTATAAAAAATAGGGCTGGGGGTGTAGTGCGGAGGTAGAACGCCCCTGGGTTCAATCCCCGGTACTGCAAAAAAAAAAAAAATTCAATATTCTCACTCATGTCCACTTTCCACACATAACTAGAAAAGACTCCAGGCTTGAAAAAACTTCAAAGATGAGACCCTACATCCTGAGCCACAAAATGAATGTATGCTTTGTAATTGGAAAGATGTGCTATTCCACAAATAGCCAAAAATATCTACCTAACTTACAAACACAAACACCAGAATTCAAAACTACAAATCAGTGTTACCAAGAGGTTCTCTCTTCCTCTGCACATCTCACACGGTACATTTGGACTCCAGGGACCTGGACCCTGGCACTCCTCTTCGACGGTCCCCCCTCCTTTAACCTGGGTCCCAAATGCCCACACCTTTACTGCAGGGCCCCTCGGATGTCCCCTCCATCCTCCTCCCTGCCTGCTGGTCCTGTGCATCTGGAGGAGGTTTGTGGGGGGGAGACGAGGGGTGTCTGTGTCTCTGTGTCTATGCGGCCGCTTTTCCCGAGCAGAAGTGCCCTTGCTGTCC
The DNA here is from genome assembly GCA_004027185.1 of Glis glis. Taxonomy (NCBI): domain Eukaryota; kingdom Metazoa; phylum Chordata; class Mammalia; order Rodentia; family Gliridae; genus Glis; species Glis glis. Next base: position 29,228 of record PVJS01017507.1, read on the forward strand.
TGAATGCCGCTGTGTTGCTAAGGACGCCGTGCCCGCTGCAGGCTCTGCACCCACGGGCTCACCCCTGGCTCTGGATCTCACGCGCCTCTCTCCCAGCTGGATCGGGCCGCTGTCCACCACCCTCCCCTTCCACACTGCCATCTCGTGGTTATGGGGCAGCTCCACCACCTCATTTTCTGATATCTTTTAAAATTCCAGGACTTAATATTCCTCCAGATGGTCTTCTGGCACATCTCCCCTCAGGCTTCCCTGTTCTGTATAATAACTTGTACTCGTGTCCCTGTAAAGGTACCTCTCCTGATGTCCCCTCCCGTCCTTTTTTTGGTACTGGGGATTGAACCCAGGGGTAGTCTATCTCCAAGATACACACACAGCCCTTTTGATTTTGAAACAGGGTCTCACTAAGTTGCTGAGGGTCTCACTAAGTTGCTGAGGCTGGCTTCGAATTTGCGATTTTCCTGTCTCAGCCTCCCAAGTACTGGGATTACAGGTGTGCTCTACTTGTCCCCCTTTCTCGCTCCTCCCTTAGCCACAGTTGCCGAAGGGAAGCCTCCCTTCTTTCTCCCATTTTTCTACCCCGGAGGCTGAGCATTTTGAAGGGCCCTGTGACTGCCTGTAGAGGTGTTTGATCTGCTGGGTACTTTGTTTAGCATTTTCCAGCGTAGGGTGGATTTATTTGTGCCTTTTTAATGGTTCTTTTGTTTGGGAGCAGACATTTTCATTCCGTTAAAAACTGAAGTAATAGCCAGGTGCGATGCTACTCTCCTGTTATCTCAGTACTTGGGAGGCTGAGACAGGAGGATCACAAGTTAGAGACTAGCCTTGGCAGCTTAGCGAGAACCTGTCTAAAAATAAAAAAGAAAAAGGTCTGGGGTGTAGCTTGATGGTAGAGCACCCTTACGTTCAATCCCTAGTACTCCCTGTCTACACACAACCTGAAATAATACTTAGAGTATTATTTCTTATGTCATATGAATCCATTATTATTTCAATTAAATTATACAGAAAAGGGGAAAATTAAGTTGCCAGGCAACTTGCTGAACAAATTAAAGAAAAATGTTTAATTCTTGGAAAGCGTGGTCAGCTCAAAGAAAATAGAATGACCCAAAGTCACACTTAAGGATGCCAGACCTTTATTAAAAGTCATCAGAGACAGCAGATCTTGGAGGCAAATGATTCAAGGCTAAACAGGTCCAAAGCTTGATTTTAGGGAAAAACAGACTATAAGAAAAAAAAAAAAAAACTAAAAAAGGAGAAATATAAGCCTTCAGAGCTAGACGGATTGATTGTGACGTTACAAGAAATATAGAACCACTAGGATGAAAATGGACATCCATGCAACCGCGGGTGGCTTTTCCAAATGGGGCATCTGACCAAAAGCTTTTCTTACATGGTGCCCACCCCGGTGGATCTTCATCTGAAAGGGGATTTTCATACTGGCCTCTGCTCAGAGTTCTACCTTGACACTGGCTTGGTCCGTTACCTCTTCCTCCAGCCCAGAATCTTTGATGCGGTGGCGCTAAGGTGGCAGAGCTTGAGATGTGGACCTGCTTGTCCTCCCACCCCACTGGAAACATCTGCGTACCACCCCGGGAATGCAGACTGCCGAGGGTTTCCCCGGGCCTCCGCACCCTGTGGTAGCTGTGAGAAATGTCCACCCACTAAGGAGCATTCCTGATTTTCCTCTGGAGTACACCGGGTTTCCCTCCATCCTCCCCACATCCTGATATTAACAGCGAGTTAACCTCAGAGTTTATTCAGTCTTCAGAAAAACCTATTACTAAATGTCCCGAACCACAGCAAGAAATCTGAGATGTTCGTGTCTCTTTTCATAACCAGTTTTGACTTCACTGGCATTATTGGTCTAGGAAACAGCTTTTCCTTAAATGATTATTCTTCAATCAATTGGAAGTTTTATGAAATTGTAATTACACGATAGTGACTCGTGGAGTTTATTTAACTACTTAAAAGGTAGTTTTAGCAGGGCATGGTGGCACACACCTGTAATCAAATACATGGGAGGCTGAGACAGATGGATAGCAAGTTTGAGGCCAGCCTCAGTAACTTAGTGAGACCCTTAGCAACTTATCAAGATCCTGTTTCAAAATAAAAAATAAAATGGGTCCGGGTTGTAGCTTGGAAGTAGAATGCCCCTGGGCTCAATCCCCAGTCTCTCTCTGTCTTTGTCTCTGACTGACTGTCTCTCTCTCTTTCTTTCTCATTTTAAACATTACAACGCATTACCTAGGCCAGCATTTCTCAATTGCCTTCAGTGGAATGTAAGAATAGCTACATAGCAGGACTTCTTACTGCCAGGGACAGAGCCAGCAAAACTCATCTGCAGCACCTGGGTGCCACACTCCGCCTGCTGTTTCCCTAAAGTGCCCTCGGATGTCAGAGCTACACCTGGCCACCCACTAATCACATAGGAGGAGACAGAGGGTTGACCAGTTGGAGAGTTAGGCTCTGTGGCTGAACTGATTTCACTGTGGTGAGTCCTTACCCGCATACTGGTCCTTCCCCGCATACTGCAGAGCGAAATCTCACAACCCAGCAAATCAAAAAGAAAGAAATCTACGGTGGGAGAATATCTCCTACCATAGAGTATGGCTTTCCCTCTAGCTCAGTCGCCTTGGCATGCAGCAATGTAAAAGGGGGGAAAGTTCTGAGATGTTTTGAAGGATGGCTTGGAAACAGAATTCCAGCAAGATGACCTCATAATTTTTGTAATGCTTGAAACTCATAGCAGCAATTCAGTCGAGAATAACGGGGAACATTGAAATTCGACTCATGCTCACTTATATGTGTGCATAGACCCATGTCTCCTTTATCAGTTTGTGCCTGGATGTTCTGGAACACTCATTTGTATATATTACTGTCCTGGTATTTTGTTACTCTTAAAGTAATTATATGGGAAACTGGTCCAACGGAGGCTCTGGTCACTCGAGAACACATCCGTGTGATTACTTGTTACTTTTGGGAAACGTCCCAGATGGAATTTTGTTACCCCTTCTGGAGAGGTTAAGCTTTCCAGTCCAGCCACATTGCTGAGTTGGGTTACTTGTTTTCACCTGGATGGCTGGGTCTTTGGGAATCTTGGTCCTTGCTTCCTTTTCACTGTCCTGGGGATGTGCTACGTCAAGGCTCCATGCATTCGCTGCGTCCAGCCGCCCGGAATCCACCTGAGCCTTCCAGCAATGCTGCCACTAGGACTCTCCAGGGTGAGGCTGTCCAGTACTAGGCTGGGGAGAGACCGTCAATCTCCCACACTCTAAAAGCAGACACTCTCTTCCCAGGGGAGGAGAGGCACAGCTCAACTCATCATTAGTAAAAGAAGCCGTGTGTCTGGAGTCGACTGCATGCCAGGCTCTCTACCAGGGCTACATTATGCAGTTGATGCTTTGTGATCCCATTTTATACACAAGGACTATGGAGGTCAGAGAGATGAAACAATCTGAGCAAGGCCACGAGCCAGGAAGTGACGGCATCAGACCTCTGGCTCTGCCTGGATCTAACATCTGTGCTCCCTCCTGTCCAGACAGACTGGCCCTTGACAATCACCTTAGCAGCCATGGTCTCCAGTCAGGCGACAGTAAAGAATGACATACTGAGCTGGGTGTGGTGGTGCATGCCTGTAATCCCAGTACTTGGGAGGCGGAGACAGGAGGATCACAGGTTCGAAGTTAGCCTCAGCAACTTAGCGAAACCCTGATTCCAAGTAAAAAGTAAAATAGGGCTGGGGTGTAGCTTGGAGGTAGAATGCCTCTGGGTTCAATCCCCAGCACCACACACACACATAAAAAAAAAGAAAAGAAAGAATGACATATCTACAGTGGGGAGTGGGATGGGTTGATAACGAAGGAAGGTGTTTTCCTATTGATGCTAAAACAAATTACCACAAACTTAGTGGCTCAAAGCAACAGACATTTATTACCTTGCAGTTCTGCAGGCCAGAAGTCTGAAATGGATTTCACTGGGTGAACTGTTGACAGGGCAGGGTTCCCACATGGAGGCTCTTTGGGAGAATCTACTTTCTCGCCATTTCCAGCTTCTAGAACTCCCTTCCCTGCACTCTGTCTCTGTCTGATTCCAACTCTTCTGAACTTCCTCCTCCATTTACAACGATGCTATGATTACACGGGACCCACCTGGATAATCCAGGATAATCTTTCCATCACAAGGTCTTCATGGGGAACTTTAATTCCATCTGCATCCTTACTTTCTCCTTTTTTTTTTTTTTGTTGTACCAGGGATTGAACCCAGGGGCATTCTACCTCTGGGCTACACCCTCAGCCCTATTTTTGGTTCTTTATTTTGAAATAGGGTCTCACTAAGTTGTGGAGGGCCTCACTAAGTAGCTGAGGCTGGCCGTGAACCCGGATCCTCCAGTCTCAGCCTCACAAGTACTGGGATTACAAGCGTGTGCCACCACACCCGGCTTCTTACTTTCTCCTTGCCAAGTAACCTAACATGATCACAGGTTCTGAGGAATAGGATGTGAACATCATTGGGAGACCATTATTCTTTCTACCATAGTGGTTATCAATACAATTCTGTTTCCCTTGCCATTTTACTTGAGGCTGGCTGATGGTGGCACTCCATATGTCCCTTTCTGGAATATGTATTGACCTCTGTCTCCCGCCCTACTAAGTGACCCAACTATACCACTCACTCCTGGGTATCTTTCCGAAGGAACTGAAATCAGAATATTATAGTGATACGTGCATATCCATGTTTATAGCAGCACAATTCACAACAGCCAAATTGTGGAACCAGCCTAGGTGTCCATCAACAGATGAGTGGATCACAAAATTGTGGTATAGACACACAATGGAATTTTACTCAGCCATAAAGAACAAAATTATGTAATTTGCAGGAAAATGGATGGAACTAGAGAACATTATGCTCAGTGAGATTAGTCAGTCTCAGAAAGTGAAGGCTTGATATGTCCTCTCTCATGTGGAAGCTAGAGAGAAATTGGGAAACAAAAGGGACTTCAGATAAATGAGGAGGGGAAAAGGAAACAGTTCAAATAATTCTATGTACATATATGAAGTTATCAATACCAATCTCAATAATATGTACGGGGATGGGGAGGGGTAGGGAGCGGGTGGGCTCCTGAGGGAAATACAGCGAGTGCTGTGTGCTGAACCTCATTATGATATATAATTGCAATGCACCAATAAAAGTATATTTTATTTTTTTGTGGTACTGGCATTGAAACCCGGGGGCAGTCTACCTCTGAGCTATACCCCCAACCCTTTTTATCTTTTTTTTTTTTGAAACAGGGTCTTGATAGGTTGCTGAAAGCCTCACTATATTGCTGTGGCTATCCTGGAACCTGTGATCCTCCTGTCTCAGCCTCCCAAGTAATGGGATTATAGGTGTGCGCAGCCACACCTGGCTAAAAGTATATTTTTAAAAAAGCAAGTCTAGAAATAAAACTCTCCCCAGAAAGTAGGGAGAGAGATCTGCAGCTCCATGCCCCAGAGATCCAGCTTCTCAGCAAGGACTCTGAGCTTATGCCCAGGGATCTCAGAGACGGAGCCAGCAACAAGCAAGAGGACAGTCTCACCAAGTGGTCTTTAAAAACACGAGGCTTCTAGACACATATGCAACTAGCCCTTCATCACAAAACCTCATTTCACCACCAAGTCAAGTCCAAGGCCCAGGAAGGCCCCTCTGCAAAGATCACTCTGGCCAAACTCATGCTTTATTCCCCCTTTGAGATTAGCTTAAGTGAACCTGGTTCCACCGGGATAGGAAGATCTTATCTGGCTGGCTTTGAACCCGAGATCCTCCTGTCTCAGCCTCCCAAGTACAGGGGTTACGGGGGTGCGTCACCACACGTGGCCTCTGCTGCTGATTTTATGACAGGACCAAGAGCAGAAGCATTTTGTAGATGGAGGCAACTTTATATAACAGTATCCTCGCACCCTGAATTTTCATTACCCCCATCCCCACACTTTATACATGAAGAGAAGGAGATTCGCTGAGTTCAACAATGTCCAAGAGCACAGAGCTGCTAAGTGGTGGATACACAGTTCAAAGCTTAGTGTGGGGCTCCATGTCTGGATTGCTCCTCATGGATGCTTCTAGAAGTTCAGAGCTCCTGAGCATCCTGAGGAAACAGCTGGTGACCTCCTGACGTGAAGGCCACACCAGGTCTGAAATCCATCTTTGACCTGAGTGTGTGCATCTACTGGGGAATACCAAGAAGATAAGAACACGTTTGTGTGTGTGTATGTGTGTGTGTGTGTGTGTGTGTGTGTGTGTGTGCATGCGCACGTGTGCGCACGCTGCTGGAGGTTGAACCCAGGGACATTCTACCTCTGAACTACACCCCTGGCCCTATTTTATTATTTATTTATTTATATATTTTTGGAACTGAGGATGGAACCCCAAGGCATTCTATCTCCGAGCTACACCCCAGCCCTATTTTTTATTCTTTATTTTGAAACAGGGTCTCACTAAGTTGTGGAGGGTCTCATTCAGTAGTTGAGGCTGACTGCAAACCTGCGATCCTCCTGTCTCAGCCCCCCAAGTACTGGGATTACAAGTGTGCGCCACCATGCCTGGTTTATTTTTAATTTTGAAACAGGGTCTCACTAAGTTGCAGATGGCCTCACTAAGTTGCTGAGGCTGGCCACGAACCTGTGATCCTCCTGTCTCAGCCTCCCATGTACTGGGATTACAAGGCATGTGCCACCATGACCGGCTTAAAAACAGTTTTTTTTTTTTTTTGCGGTACCTGGGATTGAACCCAGGGGCATTCTACCTCCGTGCTACGCCCCCGGCCCTATTTTTTATACTTTATTTTGAAACCGGGTCTCACGAAGTTGCAGAGGGCCTCA
>PVJS01017508.1:0-36082 GCA_004027185.1 Glis glis
AAAAAAAAGAATCACTGAGCTAATGGAGATAAATTGTTTACTGGAAAAGAAACAGATTTTTCTTTTTTTTTTTTTTTGGTGGCACTGGGGATTGCATCCAGGGGCATTCTACCCCCAAGCTATACCCCCAGCCCTATTTTTATTTTTATTTTTATTTGGAAAAGGGTCTCTCTAGGTTAATGAGAGTTTTACTACTTCCTGAGACTATCCTTGATCCTGTGATCGTCCTGTCTTAGCCTCCCAAGTACTAGGATTATAAGCATGTGCCACCATGCCCGCCTCAGGAATGGTATTTAGAATCATTGATTTATAATTTTTTTCTTAGATTCTCTCTCATCTTGGAGTTTTGTTTTTTGGCATATTTAACATGTTTATTTTCTCAGAAGTTTAGTGTATAAGGCCTTTATTTTTCATAATCTTGTTTTTAATTTTAAAGAATATCATATAATCCAATTTAGCTTTTTAATTACTATATTAATAACATAACCTTTGGGTTTTAATTTTTATATGAAAACTATGACAGATGGTTTTTAAAATATTAAAGATACTGGATACTTTTATACTCATTTCTATTTGATCTGGATCAAAAATTATAACAAATACAGAAAAGATATAATAATCCAGTTTGAGAGTTTTCTTCAGTTTTCTACATTTTTTCTGTTACTTTAATTGTAAGGACATTGATAGTCCTGCCACATAGCCAAGCAAGTCAGTTGTTAAACTAAGAAAGGTAGTCACAATGAGGTGTATAGTATGTTTAATGAATATCAGTTAAACTGTTCTTGATCCCCAAGTAATATTTGAAGTGGTAATTCCTATCTTAAATATTTTTACATTTCTAGATTATTCATTATCATGGTGTAGTGAAGTCCATGTTAGGTCTTGGTCAGCTTTCCACTGTAATCACTCAGGTGAATGGAGTGCATGCTAACAGGTAATATTTCATGAAAGAATGATTTTCTCTCATTATTCTGTCTAAATGGAGACTTTTTAATTTGTGAATTGGGTGGCTTAATTTTACTAATGTAATGGAACTTTTTAATATGTTTTTATGGTGTTGGAGATAAGTGCAGAAAATTTTTTCTATTCATGAAGTAAAATATGATAAGTCAATCTACCATTTAACAGCTTATCTTCTGTGCAAAGCATCATCCTTGAGTTAGACTTTCTTTAAGACAGGAACCTTCCGGAGCCACCTGCCACTGGTGTGACTCAGACACTTCCTGGGCCTGGGAAGGGGTCTGATCTCTGCCCACAGGATGAGCACCAGTTATATTCTGTGCTGGAGGCACAGGAGGGGACTTTGTGACAGGTTTATGGATATCACTGTACAACTATCTGGGTTGATTTTAGTCTAAAGGATTAATAATATGAAAGCAGTCTTCCTCTCCTTAAGAAGATGGGTTTAGGCCAGGTGTGGTGGCGCACGCTTGTAATCCCAGTACTTTGGGAGGCGGAGACCGGAGGATCCGGGTTCGCGGCCAGCCTCAGCTCTCTCTTTCTCTCTACCTAGTGAGGCCCTCCACAACTTCATGAGACCCAGCTTCAAAATAAAGTATAAAAAATAGGGCCAGGGGTGTAGCACGGAGGTAGAACGCCCCTGGGTTCTATCCCCGGTACCGCAAAAAAAAAAAAAAAGAAGAAGATGGGTTTATTATAGCAAATTATACAAAAAAGTAATGCTTTTGTACGACAACAATTAAGGCTGAACTATTCTTCCAGTTTGGAGATCAACTGTGGAGGTTGGCTGTGCTCTTGAAGCTGCTCTTCTGTGACAGCCTTTATTTTCTTAGTATATTAACAGACCTCAGCTGACTACTCTGGGCATTGAGATCTGGTCAGGAAGGAATAGGATCTCAGTTAATTAAAGAACACACGCTGTTGTTTTTAGTTAGACCATTTGAAGGTAGCCTCTTTAAGTACAGTTTCTATAAGTTCTAAGACTGCCATTCTACAGTGTTGAGAGCAGAGTTCACTGTTGGTCTGATGATGTCCCAGCAGTGGAATTGATGAATGAGGGAAACTGCAGAACTAGGAAAATGGTTATATGTTACAGATGTCTTTCTGCAGATTAGTCAGGAGATCTTATGAATAAAAGGATTGCCAGAATTTGGGGAAGCTGGTCCTGACTCTAGTTGGGGGGTTGCCCTGTGGCATATGCTGCACAGTTAGACCCTCCCTGTCTTCTCTTTAGGTCTAGGACACATCCCAATCTTTGAGTTATGAAGAGGCATTGGCCAATGAAAGAATACTGTGTCATATAAAGCAAATGGTCATGGTTTCCTTGGGGAGAATCTCTGATTGCATTTAAACAAATATTTCTCCAAAAATATCAGTTGTGCTTGACCTACATATAATTCGTTTTAATGTACTTATTTATGTGGATAAATTCTAATAGCCTGATCCTCATTACCATTTGTTACTTTTTGGTATAAGACTTGGTATGTCACATCCCCTCTGGATAGCAAATAGTAAAATTTTTTACCCTAAAATTTTAGAGTAAAAAAAGAATATTGATCTCAACTTCTCTGGGTCTGTTATTTTTCTTTTTTTTTTTTGTGGCACTGAGGATTGAATCTAGGAGTGTTCTATGTCTGAGCTACACCTCCAGCCCTGTTTTATTCTTTATTTTGAAACAGTGTCTCACTAAGTTGCAAGGGCCTTGCTAAATTGCTGAGCTGGCCTGGAACCTGTGACCCTCCTGTCTCAGCCTCCCAAGTACAGAGATTGTAGGCATGGGCTATCACACCCAGCTTACTTTTTTTTTTATCATATATGGATATATGTGTGCTATATGCAGTGTTATTAGGTAATTAAATAGAAAAATATGCCTAGTGCAGGATCTAGCATATAGCAGGTATTCAAATGGTATGATTAATAAAGAAGAAACATGAGGAAAGTTTAGCTGCTTCTGTGCAGTTATAATCCCAAATGTCACTGTTCATCTTAGTGTTACCTAAGTGGAATCCATAGAAGAAAATAAATAGCTGGGCATCATGGTGTGCGCTTGTAGTTCTAGCTACTCGGAGGCTGAGGCAAGATGGCCAGCTTGGGCAACATAGCAAGACCCTATCTCTTAAAAAAGAAAGGAGGGAAGGGAAGGAAAGGGAAGAAAATGGCCTGTATCACACTGGTTTTGCCAACCCAAGTTTAAAGTAACTGAAAATAGTTTTAGAATAGGTGTATCTTGTGGGTAACTAATGTTGTATGCTTTGGTTTGTCATTGACATGTCATTTGTAATTTCCCTATACCCTGGGTATTAAGTATCCTATTTAGTCCCCAACAGCCCTGTATCATACCACCAACCCCTATATTTTTGTATTAAATTTAATTCAGAATCCTAACTTATTAGAACTGCTCATCTCTGAACTCAGGTGTGCTCGGTTGGTTCTGGTTTGTCATGCTCTTTGTTCAAGTTAAGCATACAGATAATCTGTATAATGGGCTGCGTTACTATCTAGAAATTGACTCTGTCCTAGTACATGGCACAATTTAATTTATCGAGGAATAGCGTTTCCAAGAGACTCTATCAGAAGTAATTCATAAAAAAGAATGTTTTTGAGGAATAGAAAGATTGAAGCTTTCCAGGTTTTTTTCTGGATAAAATGATAATTATTTTGTATCTAAGTACAAAATAAAATACAAATACAATAAATTAGTACAATAAATAGAATGTCTAGAATAATGAAAATTTCTAAATATCACTTTAAATGTAAGTAAATTAAGATTTAGTTGATACAAGTTTCTCTTAATAGGTCTGAATGGACAGATGAATTAAACACATACAGAGTAGAAGCAGCTTGGAAATTGTCTCAGTGGGATTTGGTGGAAAACTATTTGGCAGCAGGTAAAATTACTTCTTAAAATATAATCAGTTTTCATTTGCCATGAATATTCAGATTTAAGGGGCTTAGCAACATTTATAATTAATCTCTTAGCCTATCTTATGATTGCCTGTTTAGTTGTTTGAAGTAGAATAAAACCATCTATCTGCTCAGTATTTCTGCTGACCATTTTATCAAATGAAGTGAAGCTGGCTCTTGGACTCATCTACCATGGCATTTCTTACTCTGTTTGGTTTTCAGATGGGAAATCTACAACATGGAGTGTCAGACTGGGACAGCTACTACTATCAGCCAAAAAAAGAGACACCACAGCTTTTTATGACACGTTGAAACTAGTGAGAGCAGAACAGATCGTGCCCCTTTCAGCGGCGAGCTTTGAAAGAGGCTCTTACCAACGAGGATATGAATACATTGTGAGGTATTTGGGGGTCTCCCCTATTTTGCAGTACTGGGGATTTAACCTATGCATTCTAGGCAGGCACTGTACCACTGGGCTACAGCCCCAGCCTTTTTTTTATTTTATTTTGAGACAGTCTCACTAAGTTGCCTAGGCTGGCCTCCAATTTAAGATCCCCCGAGTAATACAGGTGTGCGCCACTGTGCCTGGCTTAAGGTCCCTTTTTTTGTTTGTTTTCATTTTGTTTGACACTGGGGATTGAACTCAGGGCTTTTTTACCTCTGAGCTATACCCTCAGCCCAGTCTCACTTAGTTCCCCAGGCTGGCCTTGAATCTGCGACCTTCCTGTGTCAGTCTCCCATCTACTGGGATTACAGGCATGCACCACGGAGCCTGGCTCAGTTCCCATTTTTATATTCCTAATCTATAAACGTTACCTGACAGAATTGGAATGTTTTATGACTAAATAATTCTGTTATGTTTGCTATATTGTTTAACTACACAAAATGGCTCTTTTTTTAACTTCACAATCACCATATAGTTTCTTATTTTTAACATTCTAACATGCATTTTTTTAACTGAAAAGGCAATCATGGGACCAACAAAAACAAAAAGGGTTATTTATTTGTCCTCTTGTAATATAGCTTCCTTTCCATATAACTAAACCAAGGTATCTGGACATCTACAATACCGGTCACACCGATACCCAGTGCTCATTGGTTCCCTTTTCTTTTCATTTAGAAATGCATGTGACACACACCCCAACACACACATATAGGCATTACATTACCAGAAAAGAATATTAACTTTTAGAGGTGAGGAAGAAATGATGCAGAACGTTTTAGGCCTATTAAATCACCTGAGGAAAAATAGAAAAGTAAGTGTTATAACTGAACTATAATAAATTTAAAAGATAATTATGCAAGTTTTTTTTAAGTTAGAATAACTACTATATTTTGGATTAGCCCCTTTGGTAACATCTTAATGAAACCAGAGATTGGACCACTGAGTTTACTTCTGTTCTGTAGCTCCCCAACTGTACCCTGTTGCCTTAAACATTGAGTCATAAACACTGCCTTTTTAATAAGTGGTTTTAATAAGTGGGGTTGGAGCCAGTGTGAATATATCGTGGTTTCCATCACTCTTAGGGGAAAAAATTAAAACTGTTCATTTCATAATTTTTTACTAGCATGTACTGTGGCAGGCCCTCTTAAATTAGCACCAGTAATATGCAGATATTGATTCATATTGGATCCATATTTTCATGAAGGTGATGTAGTTTGATTTTCACACTTTTGAATTTAGTTTTATATACCCTTCTTCAGTTCATAATAATTTGGGTATCATAGCAAAGCACTAAATATTTTAACTAGCATAAATTGGTATTTATACTCAATTTGAAATTAGAGGTACAAATATTACTGTTTGTATACAAAGAATATATGTCAAAGTTCTAACAAAGAAAGCTGCACATTTTCGTTTCTTCATGACTGATTTAAAGTACATGCTTTACAGCCAGGCACAGTGGCACATATCTGTAATTCCAGTACTTGGGAAGCTGAAATAGGAGGATAGCAGGTTCGAGGCCAGCCTCAGCAACTTAGTGAGACCTTGTTTCAAAATAAAAAGGACGGGGATAGCTTGGAGGTAGAATGCCCCGGGTACAATCCTCAGTACCAAAAAAAAGTACATGCTTTATATATGAGATTAGTAATACTGAATATAAGATTTTCACAGGGGCTCTGTCTGTCTTCAGGTTGCACATGTTGTGTGAATTGGAGCACAGCCTCAAACCACTTTTTCACCAGCCTCCAGGGGACAGTTCGCAAGAAGACTCTCTGAACTGGGTAGCTCGACTAGAAATGACCCAGAATTCCTACAGAGCCAAGGAGCCCATCCTGGCCCTCCGCAGGGCTTTACTGAGCCTCAACAAAAGGTTTATCACACTACTTTTTTTTTATGTCAGTTATCTAGAAATTAGTAGTATATTTGTTTGCATACTGTTTCAGAATATTTTTATTTTCTGAATCTATCTAAATCTGAATTTTTCTGTTTTCAGCCCTCAAGGCTACAACTATGTAGTTGGAACAAACTTTGAACTTAAGAATGAATTTTATATGCCATTTATCTTGTTTTTAATTTAATGTTAAAAATATATCTTGGGGAGATATCAATTTAAGTCCAGAATATAGTCTTCATAGACTTGTTAGAGATAAAAAGGGAGCACTGTAAGAAAACTAAAATCTGGGTTTTTTAAACAAACCAATCATTGATCCCTTTGAAATAGTATATTGAGAAAGTGCTGTGTTGGGAAGAGGTGCTTTAGTTAAATTGTTGAATACTCTTACAAATGCTCTTTTTCTCCCATGTTTTGTCACATTGGTTCAGACCAGACTACAATGAAATGGTTGGAGAATGCTGGCTACAGAGCGCGAGGGTAGCCAGAAAGGCCGGGCACCACCAGACAGCCTACAATGCTCTGCTGAACGCAGGAGAGTCGCGACTCGCCGAACTCTGTGTGGAAAGGGCCAAGTGGCTCTGGTCCAAGGTAACGGCCAAGGGAATGTCACCAGATACATTCTATTGGGAATTGTGCCCTTCCTGCAAAGGCCCAACTGAGAGAAGATCCCTAATCCAAATTCAGAACCCTAATCCAATTTCTGTCAGTTCTCCTCATTATTTATCTGCCATTATCCGGGAGAAACCATTTCATCTTCAAGTCCACAAATATATCCTCAAATACCATCCCATTTCAAGCCTAAAGGTTTAGTTCTTTCAGTTTTCATCTGTCCTGCATTTTTCTTAAGGAAAATGACGAATTCTTACTTTGTTTTTGATCTTCTCTATGTAGCCAGGGTATATGTAGTAGGCACTCAGTAAATCTTTAACACTGTTTCTGACAAGTAGGCTGTGTGGACTCGGTCAGTTACTGTCAGGGTTCACTTCTCTAGTATGTCAGGGAGGCCCCAGCATCAGAACAGAAGTTCCCAGCAATCCCCAGATTGAAGCAATAGCAACAGGAAGGGATCTTTTTAAGTATCTGAATACATATGCTGTTTATGTCCCATATTTTAGTGGCTGTTACTTACGTATCTTCTCATGCCTGTCACCAGACTGGAATGGATAGCATGTTCTGAAATTGACACTTGGCAACTGAGTTGATGTGATCTGTGATTGCTGGGGAGGAGATGTTTCCTAGATTGGTGGGGAAAGTAATAATTCAGCCTGCATTAGTTGATGCATGATCATCTTATAAGCTAGTGCTAGCCTATATATTGCTTAAACTCAGTATATTCAAAATGCAGTTCATTGTCTAACACTTAATGCCTGTTTTCTTGCTGTGTTCTCAATACTTCTGAACAAGACTGTATGCCATCCTCTCATCTCAACAAGACTGGCTTCGTCTTCCATTCCTTCCTCACCCTCACTTCCCACATCCAATCGAAGACTAATAATATTAACATAGGGTCTCACAGTTTCTGTGTATATACTGCAGTCTATGACCTTACCAGAATGCACATTGAAGCATGTTGCTTCTTCAAAAAGATTATATCCAGCCGGGCATGGTGGCGCACGCTTGTAATCCCAGTACTTGGGAGGCTGAGACAGGAGGATCTGGGTTCGCAGCCAGCCTCAGCTACTTAGTAAGGCCCTCTTCAACTTAGTGAGACCCTGTTTCAAAATAAAGAATAAAAAATAGGGCTGGGGGTGTAGCTCAGAGGTAGAATGCCCCTGGGTTCAATCCCCAGTACCGCAAAAAAAAAAAAAAGATGAAATCCTTCAAAGTATTCTTCATACCCTTTGTATTAAGTCTGGACTCTAAAAAGTATACAAGGCCCGTTCTGATCGAGTGCCATCCTGTCTCTCCAACTTCATTCATCATTGTCTTACAAACACTTTATGCTTCAGCTAAAACCGGACTACAACTGTTCCTCAACTTATGATGAGGTTACATCCCAATAAACTCAGTTGAAAATATCTGAAGTAGCCGGGCGTGGTGGTGCACACTTGTAATCCCAGTACTTGGGAGGCGGAGACTGGAGGATCTGGGTTCGCAGCCAGCCTTCAGCTACTTAGTGAGGCCCTCTGCAACTTCGTGAGACCTGGTTTCAAAATAAAGGATAAAAAATGGGGCCGGGGGTGTAGCTCGGAGGTGGAATGCCCCTGGGTTCAATCCCCGGTACTGAAAAAAAAAAGAAAAAGAAAATATCTGAAGTCCAAAGTGCATTTAATACACCTAACCTGTCGAACATCACAGCCTAGCAATGCAGCACTACAGCAGTCTCCCTCTTATCCTCAATTTTGCTTTCCATGGTTTCAGTTACCCACAGTCAACCTCTCTCTGAAAATATTAAATGGAAAATTTCAGAAATAAATAATTCATAAGTTTTAGTTTGTTGTTATAATTGTTCTCTTTTATTATTACTGTCATTGTCTTATTGTACCTTATTTATAAATTAAACTTTTATCATAGGTATGTATATTTAAGAAAAAGCATAGTATATGTAGGATTTGGTAGTATGCACAGTTTCAGGCATTCCCTGGGACTCTTAGAACGTATTTCCTGCAGATGAGGGGGAACTACTCTACACTGGAGTATCAGTTGTTTATCCTCATGATCATGTATAGACCAGACACTGTGGCTTGCTTCTACTGTCCAGCATCACAAGGGAGTATCAGATTACCAGACCAGGAAAAGATCTGAATTCAAAGTATGGTTTTTATTGAATACATATGAATTTTACACGAAAATGGTGAGTGGAAACCATCATAAGTTGGGGACTATCTGTACTTTTTTTTTTTTTTTTTTTTTTTGCGGTACTGGGAATTGAACGCAGGGGCGTTCTACCTCCGCACTACGCCCCCGGCCCTATTTTTTATGCTTTATTTTGAAACCGGGTCTCACGAAGTTGCAGAGGGCCTCACGAAGAAGAGAGAGAGAGAGACAGGGGGAGAGAGAGCGAGAACGGAGGCTGGCCGCGAACCCGGATCCTCCAGTCTCCGCCTCCCAAAGTACTGGGATTACAAGCGTGCGCCACCATGCCCGGCCTATCTGTACTTTATTTTCTCCCAACAAAAATAATTATCCCTTCTCCTTAGAATGTCTTTCACCAAATTCTCTGCAGGAAAATTCCTATTCATTGTTTAAGACCTGATTTAGATTTTTCTGCACTGATAACCTTTCCTGACTGCTGCTCTCCTCTATTTCTCTATTTTTTTTAATCTCCTGGTAGATTTCGGAGACTCTCTTCTCTGTCCTCTATAATGCTCATGTATATTCCTCTGTTATAGTATTTATACAATATGTTATTGTTTTACATAGTTTGTTTCCTTACTTGACTATGAACTTTTTTGATTAACTGAGGGCCTCACACATATAACTAGGAACTTTTTTAAGCCAGAGATTTGATTTACTTATGATTGTTACTCCAAAACATCTACATGTATCTTTAATTCCTGTACTTTAATTATAAAATGAATGAGTGAATGAATGAAGAATTCTGTATGAAATGAATCAATGCTTTTTTTCTTTAATAAGAAGGAAATGAAAGATAAACATGAAATTACAATTGGATTTGTACCTAAACATACTTAATGAACTTTAAATGGAAATTTTGTTTTTCAGAAAATAAAATATGTTCCTAAATTAAAAGGCTTGTTATTACCTTTTCTCTTTTAGGGTGATGTTCATCAGGCACTTATTGTTCTTCAAAAGGGTGTTGAATTATGTTTTCCTGAAAATAAAACTCCCACTGAGAGTAAGAACATGTTAATTCATGGTCGAGCTACGCTACTCGTGGGCCGATTTATGGAAGAAACAGCTAACTTTGAAAGCAATGCTATTATGAAAAAATACAAGGCACGTATATGTATAATGTAATTTCATTTAGAAACACAATGAATCCAATAACAGAATGTTTATAGCAACTTAATTCACAAAAAAGAAACAGCTCAAATGGCCAACCACAGAAAATAGGTTAAACAAATGATACTACGTCATATAATGGAATACCACTTGACAATAAGAAATGAACTATTGGTTCATGCAGCAGTGTAGATTAATGTCACAGACATGCTGAATGAAAGAAGAGGGACATAACAGAATTCCTACTTCCATAATTTAATTTATATGAAATTTCAGAATAGGTAATGTATATTGCTGGAAATCATATCAGCCATTGCCTGGCTAGTGGTATGGCTGACAAAGGTGAATGCACACACAAACTTTTAGAAGTGTTAGAAATGTTCATTATCTTGATAGTGTGATGATTCCATAGTTGGACATATTTGTCAGAAACCTGTGTGCTTAAAATATGTAAATTAAACTGTGTGAAAATTATGCCTCAGAAAGCTGGATGTGGTGGCACAAGCTTGTAATCCCAGTACTTGGAAGGCTGAGACAGGAGGATCCAGGTTCGTGGCCAGCCTCAGTTACTTAGTGAGGCCTTCGCAACTTAGTGAGACCCTGTCTTAAAATAAATAATAAAAAAAAATAAGCCGGGCGTGGTGGCGCACGCTTGTAATCCCAGTACTTTGGGAGGCGGAGACCGGAGGATCCGGGTTCATGGCCAGCCTCAGCGCTCGCTCTCTCTCTCTCTCTCTCTCTCTCTCTACTTAGTGAGGCCCTCCGCAACTTCATGAGACCCGATTTCAAAATAAAGTTTAAAAAAATAGGGCCGGGGGTGTAGTGTGGAGGTAGTATGCCCCTGGGTTCAATCCCCGGTACCACAAAAAAAAAATTATGCCTGAGAAAAGTTGATATAAAATTTTAAAAGATACCATTTAGAATAGGATCAAAAATATGGAATTGCACAAAAGATTAAGTTGCACAAAAGGTGTATAAGACTTCTAAAAAGAACCCTAAAAATATTGAGTGCCTTTTTTTTGCGGTACTGGGGATTGAACCCAGGGGCATTTTACCTTCTTCCAATCTCTCTCAGACAGTCTTTACAATATTATATGAGGTTGAGTGCAGGAAGAAAACAGCAAAATCAGAGGAGGTCATTGAGAGTTTGATGAAGACCTACGTTAAAGGAAATCAACAAAGGATGGTGAAACTGCCCCGCGCTAGCAATAGCGGGGAACCATTGCCACTTATACACATGAAGGAGCGCAGCGGGAGAGCATTGACTGCGGTCTACAAAGAGAACTGTTTTGTAGGAAGAGGCCATTGAACCAGAACTTGACTTTAGGGAAAGGAACGTAGCCAACGTCAGCTGCAGCCCAGCAGGAAGGAAAGCAGAGGGTATAGAGACCTTGACCTCACTCTCCTCCTGCCCTCTCATCACCTACTGCAACTTCCCCGTGCCTGAAACTCACAGGAAGCCATAGAGCAAACTGGTCCATTGATGCAAGTTATCAGTGTCAAGTCTTGTGGGTCCCTAAGCAGGGTGGAAGAGGCTAAGAGAGCCGGGCGTGGTAGTGCACACTTGTAATCTCAGTACATGGGAGGCTGAGACAGGAGGATTGCAGGTTCACGGCCAGCCTTAGCAACTTAGACCCTCCGCAACTTAGTGAGGCTCTGTTCAATGCCCTTGGGTTCAACCCCCAGTACTACCAAAAAAAAAAAAAAAAAAAGGCTAAGAGGAGGCAAGTGTACCTGTAGGGGCAAACTGATAATAACCAGCTCACACATGTATCAGGACTTACTATAAAGGTATAGTAATTAGGATGGTGTTATTTTAATATAAGGTTAGACCAGTAAACCAACCGAACAGAACAGTGAGCCCAGACAGATTCCAGATAGGATAGTAAGGGTGTTTTGTCAATAAATGGTGTTATATCATTTGGATAGGTTACAGGAGGGAAAGAAATCAAACTTGATCCTTTCTTCACACCATAAACCAAAATGAGCTTCAGGTAGATTGTTGGTCTAGGTCACAACTTCTTCTTTACTGCTGTTTTGTTTTGCAGTTCTGGGGATCAAACCCAGGACCTTGCACATGCTAGACAGGCCCTCTACCAGTGAGCTACACCTCCAGCACTTAGGACTTCTTAAAAGACCAAAAACACTAGCCATAAAAGAAGCAATAACTTCCATTCATCATAAAATACCATTTGAAGTTAGAGGCAAGCCACAGGTTAGAAGATATTTGTAGCACATATAAACGATAAGAGACTCTCCTATCCAGAATGTAATATAACCCAGCATGTCCCCATGGGTTATGTACATCATTATTTCTAGGTTTTATACTGGCCGTAACCCAAATGTCAATCAGTTATGGAATGGATAAATTAGGATATTGCTATAATGGAATATTATGTAGCAAACCAAAGTTCCATGCAACAGTTTGGACTAGGTATGGGCCTTGTTGTTTTGATCCTTAATCATCTATTCACACTTTATTTCCTAGCACAGTGTGAAATTCTCTTAGGTGAATATTCTGGGTTCTCTTTTATAGGATGTCACCTTGTACCTGCCAGAGTGGGAGGATGGGCATTTCTACCTTGCCAAATACTATGATAAATTGATGCCCATGGTAACAGACAACAAAATGGAAAAGCAAGGTGATCTCATCCGGTATATAGTCCTTCATTTTGGGAGGTAAGTGTGAGAACTGCACATTTGCAGATTAAATATGTCAGGATGATTGTTATCATATCTTAGCATATTCAGAATGTTTCCTGCTTTACCACTGAGTCGATCTATCACTTTATTTTTTGTTTAATTTTTATTTATTTTTTTTGCAGTACTGGGGATTGAACCCAGGGGCATTCTACCTCCGGGCTACACCCCCAACCCTATTTTTTAGTCTTTATTTTTGAAACAGGGTCTCACTAAGTTGCCGAGGTCCCTAGTAAGTAGCTGAGGCTGGCCGCGAACCTGCAATCCTCCTGTCTTCAGCCTCCCAAGTACTGGGATTACAAGTGTGCATCACCACACTTGGCTCAATCTATCACTTTAGATGGAATGTAAATTATTTTTCCTTATTCAGTTTTTTCTTCACTTGTAAAAATAACTTTCTTAGTAGAAAAAGTGATACATGCATACATTTTTAAAAAATCAATAGTACTAAGAATATATAATGAAGCCAAGTGTGGTGGTGCACGCTTGTAATCCCAGTACTTGGTATGTGGAGACCGCAGGATCCGGGTTCACGGCCAGCCTCAGCTACTTAGTGAGGCCCTCTGCAACTTAGTGAGACCCTGTTTCAAGATAAAGAATAAAAAATAGGGCTGGGGGTGTAGCTTGGAGGTAGAAGGCCCCTGGGTTCAATCCCCAGTACCGCAAAAAAAAAAAAAAAGAATATACGATGAAAACTAGTTGTCCTTCCCATTTCAGACCCTTGTCCCTAGAGTCCCCATCCATAGAATTTTAAAGGACCCTAAACCTGGCTTTCATATTTAATGGTTAAGTTTAATTTTAATGAAATATTTTCTTCTAGTCCATTCCTATAAGAAATAGCATATATTTGGCACACGCCTATAATCCCAGTACTTGGGAGGCAGAGACAGGAGGATCACAGGTTTGAGGCCAGCTTCAGCAACATAGACCCTGTTTCCAAATAAAATAGGGGTGGGAGTATAGCTAAGAGGTAGCATGCCCCTGGGTTCAATTCCCAACACCATCAAAAAAATAAATAAATAAAAAGAGCATATATAAAAATGGTTTTGACATTAGACAATGGAAAGAGCTTATTCATGAGTGTATCATAGTCTAATACTATATTGTCATACTTACTGTTTTTTCACAAATTATTCCTAAGAAGTAATAATGATTTTTCATATATTCTCCTTGTCATACTCACGTACTTTGACAGTTTACATTGAACGGTGTCTTATGTAAGAGCAATGAATGCTGATTCCTGTTTTTGAACAGGAGAGAGCATGATAAAGCTATAATTTCAGAAATATTACTACAGAATGTATTGAAGGAAAGAAATGTGGAATTGGGGTGACCAGGTTATTGTAATTGAAAGGAATGATTGGGCCTGATGTAGGCTTAAGGGCCTGCAACGTAAATGAAGACACAGATCCTAGTGACAGTTTGAAAGACTTTGACTAGATCAGAACTAGTGTAATTTTTTGGTACAGGCAATATAAAGCTAAATGAAGGATATAGTAAGGAAAAAAAGAGGAGGGATCAAAAATAACCTCTACTAGGAAAAAATATTAATATAATTTTTGCCAGAAGCTATATATAATTGCAGTGGTAGGTTTGTTTTGAAATTTTAATTTATATTACATAAGAAAGAGGACTATGCTAATACTATTTCTTGTCTATATAATTGCAGATCCCTACAGTATGGAAATCAGTTCATCTACCAGTCCATGCCACGAATGTTATCGCTGTGGCTGGATTTTGGTGCTAAGGCATATGAGTGGGAAAAAGGTATTAACTCTTTGTGTAAAAATTTTAAGGGACCAAGAAGGATTATAACTTTGGTATAAAGTCAGATTTGACGTAACAATCTAATTTACTATAAGCTAGCAATGAATTTGATAATTAAAATGCTATATAAATATGAAGAAGAAAGTAAATGTGAAAAAAGAAGGGAGAAACAAATCATAGACTGTTAAAGTTGCAATTCAGAACTTGCAGGTGAAATTCCAATCGTTTCTTAATGAACCAATGTGTATTGAAAGATGTAAAAGTCAAGTAACTTACCCTAAAATTATAATGGATATTGAAAATTAATGCCCTTCGGCCCTAAATCGTTTTCCTACTTGAACAGAGACAAGTAGGAAAAACATTTAATCTTTTCACAAATGACCAAATGATCTACCTTTGGACATGGGAATAATGTATTTTAAAGCCATTTTTTTCAAACAGATTTTCTTTTGTGAAATGAGCTAATACACTGGTTTTACTTTGTTTTTAAACTGATTTTTTTTTCTCCTAGCTGGTCGTTCTGATCGTGTACAAATGAGAAATGACTTGGCTAAAATAAATAAGGTTATCACAGAGCACACAAACCAGTTAGCACCGTATCAATTTTTGACTGCTTTTTCACAATTGATCTCTCGAATTTGTCATTCTTATGATGAAGTTTTTGTTGTCTTGATGGAAATAATAGCCAAAGTGTTTCTGGCCTATCCTCAGCAAGCAATGTGGATGATGACAGCTGTGTCAAAGGTAGACATTAATCACCACGGGGTCTTTTACATTTTATATGGCGTCAATTATTTAATGCTGATATGTAGATCTGCAAGTTCTAGGATTTCTGGCCTATATTAGATTAGTAATTTTCAATACCTTTTAAGAAGAGAAATTGTATCATTATACCTCATTTTAATATTTGGAGATATTTACCATATGAAATGAAGTGAGTAATATGTTTAAGGTCAAAGAATTCACCATGAATTTTCTTCATGAAGTTTACTAACTTGTTACTGTAACCCATTTTTTCCAAGTGTTTTAGTCCAAAGTACATGAGCTATTAATACAAAGAAATTTAATTACATTATTAGTGACGTGTATAGATTGATCAATATGTTCAATAAGTAAATATTTTAGAAAATACAGAGATATAAAAAGAGAATTAGAATCCATGCCTTCAAGCCAGGCGTGGTGGCATACGCTTGTAATCCCAGTACTTGGCAGGCTGAGACAGGAGGATCGCAGGTTCACAGCCAGCCTCAGCTACTTAGCAAAGCTCTCCGCAACTTAGTGAGACCCTGTTTCAAAACAAAGAATAAAAAATAGGGCTGGGGGTTTAGCTCTGAGGTGGAATGCTCCTGGGTTCAATCCCCAGTACTGCAAAAAAAAAAAAAAAAAAAAGAATCCATGCCTTCGAAGAATCATTTTTAGTAATTATATAAAATTCTAAAATAGCTTTCTAAAATTTTTTTAACTATTTAGTGATCATTAAGGTCATTTCCTTTTTTATGTTTTTTGCTATTGTACTACATCTAAACTCTCATTTCTTTTTATCTTTTTTTTTTTTTTTTTTGGCGGTACCGGGGATTGAACCCAGGGACATTCTACCTCTGAGCTACATCCCCAGCCCTATTTTTTCAGTCTTTATTTTTGAAACAGGGTTTCACTAAGTTGCAGAAGGCCTCACTAAGTAGCTGAGGCTGGCCACGAACCCGGATCCTTTGGTCTCAGCCTCCCAAGTACTGGGATTACAAGCGTGCGTCACCACGCCCAACTTAGACTCTCATTTCTGATTGTTTCTTCAGTGTAGATCCAAAAAAGGGAATTCACCAAGTCATAAGATAGCAACATTTTTATGGCTCTGGATGGCCCTACCAAATTGTTGTCCAGAAAATTTATATCAGTACAAACTCACTTCCTGAGTACTTTCTGAGTTTTGTCAGTCAAAAGTTTTGGTACTTTCTTAAAGTCTTATATACAATTTGCATTTAGCTCTTTTTTTTTATGACAGTCTTCCTACCCCATGCGTGTGAACAGATGCAAGGAAATCCTAAATAAAGCTATCCAGATGAAAAAATCTTTAGAAAAATTTGTTGGAGATGCAACTCGCCTAACAGACAAGCTTCTAGAATTGTGCAACAAACCGGTACTGTCACAGATCTTAACTGCTTATAGACCCATGTTGGAAAATTTTCTATAAAACTCATATATATGATTTGGGCTGACTTCCTTTTGTCTAATTAAATTACGATTTTAAAATATGTGGATATACACATATATCAAAGTATATCAAATTATGTACTTTAAGTATATATGATTTGTTGTATGTTTGTGAGTGTGTGTTGCTAGATGTCTACCCCAGGGCCTTGAGCCTTCTAGTCGTGGGCTCTACCACTGAGTCACACCCCCCTCATATGATTAATCTTAATAAACTGCTTTTTAAATTTCTAGCATATGTCCTTCTTGTCCAAATATCCTCTAAATTTCTGAAAGTTCTTACTGTGAATTTTCTGAGAGTAGATTATCCATACTTATCAGAAGCAATTTTAAATAGAGGATATGAAATAAGCCATAAAAATATAAGTATGTAAACTACTCACTTTAGTTTCAGATTATATTGTGGTATCTTTAAACTTGGGTTTCAGTTTTCGTATTTTCGGGATACATTTCAGTGCCTTGAAGGGTGAAGCACTGTACTAAGGGAGACAGAGATGAATCAGACATGTTCTCCCGCCTCGAGGTACTCAGAGTCTCTTAGAGAACTAAGCAGATGGCGGTCCTCTGAAGTAATAGCACTCTGTTCAGTGCACCTGTGACTGAAGTGAGAACGTGGTAATAGGAGTGACTCACTCTTCTGGCTAAGGAATTGGAAAAAACAAAAACTGAAGAATGTGTAGGAGAGGTAAAAGTCAGTAGAGGTGATGATTAACAAGGGGGAAAGACTAACATAAATAGCTCAGTTTCACTTGACAAATAGTCTGTTAACTGTTTCTAGGTAAAAAGATGCAAATTACCCTACTTCTTGACTTATTTCATAAACAAATTGATCTTAAAGGGGTAACTGACTTTTGCTATCTCCATTAGTTTCTTTTTTTTTTTAGGTATTAGGGATTGAACCCAGGGGCATTCTACCTCCGAGCTACACCCCCAGCCCTATTTTATTCTTTATTTTGAAACAGGGTCTCACTAAGTTGCTGAGGGTCTCACTAAGTAGCTGAGGCTGGCCGTGAACCTGGATCCTCCCGTCTCAGCCTCCCAAGTTCTGGGATTACAAGCGTGCGCCACCATGCCCAGCAGGTGCATATACTTTATATTGGATATCATCACTGAGGGTAATCTGCCAGAGTATCCCATAATCAAATACATAACTGTTTCTGCAGTGAAATGCATTAATCTTTATACTAAGTGAGAAGTTTAGGTATCATTTTGCTGCCAAATAAGATTTGGTAACACATAGACACGCACACACTCTGTCTCTCTCTCTCTCTCTCTCTCTCTCTCTCTCTCAAAACAATATTGGACTTTTCTAATGTCTAATAATAGATCACAAACCTATTGATGAGAAGAAAGAGAAGTTAAAATGAGATGATTAAAAAGACCAGGCGTGGTGGCGCACGCTTGTAATCCCAGTACTTTGGGAGGCGGAGACTGGAGGATCCGGGTTCGCGGCCAGCCTCAGCTACTTAGTGAGGCCCTCCGCAACTTAGTGAGACCCTGTTTCAAAATAAAGTATAAAAAATAGGGCTGGGGGTGTAGCGCAGAGGTAGAATGCCCCTGGGTTCAATCCCCGGTACCGCAAAAAAAAAAAATTTTTTTTAGAAAACTACCATGCACAAGGGTACATGGCTATAGTTCCACCTACTCTGGAGGCTGAGACAGGAGAATTACTTGAACCTATGAATTTGAGACCAGCCTGGGTAATATAGCAAGACCTTGTAATTAAAATAGCATAGGAGTCTGGCGTGGTGGCGCACGCTTGTAATTCCAGTACTTGGGAGGCTGAGACCAAAGGATCCGGGTTCGAGGACAGCCTCAACTACTTACTGAGGCCCTCCGCAACTTAGTGAGACCCTGTTTCAAAAAAATAAAGAATAAAAATTAGGGCTGGGGGTGTAGCTCAAAGGTAGAATGCCCCTGGGTTCAATCCCCGGTACCACCAAAAAAGAATAAATAAATAAAAATAAAAGAGCATAAGAATGAAATATTGTGGTTGAAGTTAAGCATTCTATAATTCAAGGTAAACCCAAAGAAATTAAAATGTTCTACTTTTTTTTCAGGTTGATGGAAGTAGTTCCACATTAAGCATGAGCACTCATTTCAAAATGCTTAAGAAGCTGGTAGAAGAAGTAACATTTAGTGAGATCCTCATTCCTTTACAGTCAGTCATGATACCTACTCTTCCTTCAATTCTGGGTGCCCATGCTAATCACGAGCCGTTTCCTGGGCACTGGGCCTATATTGCAGGCTTCGATGATACGGTAAACTTCAGTTTTATATGACTGTAACAATAAGTTTAAAATTTAGTTTAGTCAAAACTTCAAATTAAGCTAATAATCTAAATGAATATTTTTTGCAAAGAAAAAATACCTGGAAGTACTAAAAGGAAAGCTGTCTTATACTGATGGTACAATATGCATTAATAAAAATTCTTTTATTCAGCCAAATATTTTGATTTTTTATATAGTCATATTGTCTTAGTATGATTATAATCTTTATGTTTTTAACATTTTGATTTTTTCAAATTCTCTTTTGTCCTAAAAATGAAAAGAGAAAGCATATAGGTTTTATTTGTTTCTCAAGAGGAAGTGAAATTCAGTTAGTAAGAGCTTGATTTTTTTTAAAGGGTGAAATGTGGCTAGAAGTACATGATTGTTTTAAAGAAATGGTACTAGAGCACTTCTTCCCAGAAAATACTTTTGGAAACTATATTTATTTGAGTATTTCTATGGCTCAGGATGTTTGTTACCTGCTTTCAGAGCCAGTTCCCAAGCCACATCGTGCAGCATTATTGTTACTGTCATGCTTTGTTCTTGATTTAAGCAGTATTGTTCACGTTATTTACTCACCTCACTAGGTAAACTTCATTTGGGGGAAGTTTATTTTCTTTTTTAAAAAATAAAATCACTTTCAATTTATAAACATTTTCACCATGAAACAAGTCTCAGGCTCTAAAGAAAGGACCTGAAAAAGATATTTCAAAAATCTTAAACATTGTGACTGCTTTGAAGGAAACTGCCTAAATTTGAATGTGTAAATACTTGTTTTGCTATGTAATCATTGTACTTCATATCCATTTCTAATGGGTGAAAATACATCTCTATTCTTTTTTATATCCTAGATAATTTAAAGAAATTGTTAAGCCAGGCATGGTGACACACACCTATAATCCCAGTACTTGGGAGGCTGAGACAGGAGGATCGCAGGTTCCAGGACAGCCTCAGCAACCTAGCGAGACCCTGTTTCAAAAAACAAAAATAAAAAGGACTGGCGGGTAACTCGAAGGTGGAATGCCCTGGGTTCAATCCCAAAAAAAAAGAAGAAGAAATTATTAAAATATAAATTTACTATATAATATAGGTTATTGTATTCTTTTTTTTTTTTTGCGGTACTGGGGATTGAACCCAGAGGCATTCTACCTCCAAGCTCCACCCCCAGTCCTATTTTTCATTGTTTTGAAACAAGGTCTCACTAAGTTGCAGAGGGCCTCACTAAGTAGCTGAGGCTGGCCTGGAACCTGTGATCCTCCTGTTTCAGCCTCCCAAGTACTGGGATTATAAGCATGTGCCACCACACCTGGATTATTGTATTCTTTTTATTATTATGTTACATAACTCAATATCTATAAGATGCAGACAATTAGACAAATATTTTGGCTTTAATTTATATATAAAACCCATCATCTTTTAGGTGGAAATTCTTGCTTCTCTTCAGAAACCAAAGAAGATCTCTTTAAAGGGGTCAGATGGAAAGTTCTACATCATGATGTGTAAGCCAAAAGATGATCTGAGAAAGGATTGTAGACTGATGGAATTCAATTCCTTGATTAATAAGGTTTGGAAATAATTGGCTTTTATTTTAGAATTACCAGAATTGCTATCAATGTGATATAGGCCTCTCAGTATGCAGACAGATCACCCTTAAAAAGAAGAGTGACTTTTTTTTCACTTTTTAAAAATTGTCACTAAATGTATATAACATAAAACTTAAAGTTTTAAAATGTAGAGTTCAGTGGTTGAAGTACATTCACACTGTTGTGCAGCCATCACCACCGTCCCCTACCAGAATGTTTTTCATTTTCCCAAACTATATCTATCAGATTTCCCTTTCTCCTTCACTCCAGTCTCCACAACCATCATTCCACTTTCTATCTTCATTAATTTGACCACTCTGGGTCCCTCATATAAGTGGAATCATACAGTATTTGTCCTTTTGTGACTGACTTACTTCACTTAACATTATATCTTCAAAGTTCCAGATTTCATTTTCCAAATGAATGAAATTTCAGTGTATATGTATACTTCATTTTCTTTCTCCATTGATAAAGTCTTGGATTGCTTCTACCTTTTGGCTGTTGTGAATAATGTTCTTTGAACATGATTATACTAATATTTGCTCAAGTCATTGTTTTCAGTCTTTTGGGTATATGCACAGAAGTAAAGTTGCCTGTTTCACTTAATTGTTAACAAATGAGATTGTTTTTATGGAGAAAAATATAAGACATAGTAATGACATTTAGAAATTTTGAATTCTGTTTTTTGATTTGTGTGTATGTTTTTTGACTAGTGCTTACGGAAAGATGCAGAATCTCGTAGAAGAGAACTTCATATCCGAACATACGCGGTTATTCCACTGAATGATGAGTGCGGGATCATTGAGTGGGTGAACAACACTGCTGGCTTGAGACCCATCCTGACCAAAATATATAAGGAGAAGGGTACAGTTAATTCTTAAGATAGAAGTGCATAATATTTCATGATACCTACAAAGATATCAGATGTTTCCCATTCTTCTTTCTTTCCTGGCTTCCTTCCTTCCTTCCTTCTTGATATTTTAAATCCTTATCTTCCTTGGAAGTGGCTTGCAAAAATATATATGAAATTTTGTGTGTGTATGTGGTGCTTGGGGTTGAACCCAGGGGCATTCTACCTCTGAGCTACACCCCCAGCCCTATTTTATTTTTTATTTTGAAGCAGGGTCTCACTAAACTGCAGAGTACCTCACTAAGTTGCTGAGGTTGGCCATGAACCTGGGATCCTTCTGTGTCAGCCTCTCAAGTACTGGGATTACAATAGTGTGCCACTACACCTGGCTGAAATCTTGTTTTTTCTAGATACTGCTTAGCAATTCTGAAACTATATATGTATTAGTCTTTAGCAAAGAAGTAAATATATTGTGGACAATGAGATCTAATTTTCTCACTCTCAGAGAAAGAAAAGAGAGAAGGCTAGAGTAAAACCTGAAGTATTAAGTTTGAATAAGAGGTTCCCACTGTCCAAACCTGGGATAATTTGAGCAATAATGATAATGATAGTAAACAATTATTACCTGTGAAATAAAGAGATATGTGTCCATACTGATGTAAACAAATACCTGAGTAAATACATAGGGAAGTAGGATTAACTCTTTCTTATAGTAAAATTACAATGGGTCATTGTAGAGGGACTGATGGAAATAAAAAAATCACCAATTATCAAACACCAGTAATAATTGTCATAGGCAGTGATTATCAATGGGCACTGAAATTAATAGGCAAAAGTATAAGGATAAAGCAGTTTTTTCCAGAGTCTCAAAGTAATACTCATAAAATACTTATTAATTATGAAGGGTAAATCATGCTAACTTCATAGTAGAGGAACAAAAATATAAGTAGCCAGAATGCTTTAAAAATATCATAGTAATGAAAGACAAAGACAGAAAATTTTCAGTTTTGATGGTATTAAGGTGACATGACAGCAGAATACTGTGTGGAATACTGAATTGGATCCTGGGCCAGAAAAAGGGAACTACTAGAGGGACAGCTAGTGACATTTGAATAAGGCCTGCAGTGTAGTTAATAATGCAGTAATAATTTCCTGGTTTACATGATTGTACTATTGTAATGAAATATGTGAACATTAAGGAAAATTGGGCAAGGAGTATATAGGAATTCTTTGTATCATTTATGCTGCTTTTTATAAATCTAAAATTATTTCAAGATAAGATATTTTTGAAATGCGCATGATTCAACACCTCAAAATAAACAGTTATCAGAGTGAAGTAGAAAATAATTGTACTAGTTTCCTTTGTTTCTGTAGCTGTAAAAACACAACTATAGCAATTGTCTCACAGTTTTGGAGGCTCGCAGTCTGAATTCGAGATGTCAGTAGGCCCATGAGCTCTCTGAAAGCTCCTATTTCTTACCTTTTTCTTACATTCTGCTGTTTCTTGGCTAGTTGCAATATCACTTCCCTCTGCCTTTGTCGTCACATAGCACTATCTGTCTCTGTGTCTCTGTTTTCTGTTCTTATAAGGATACTAGTCGTTGGGTTATTGAATTAGGAGCCCACCTTAATGACCTCATCTTAACTTGATTACATCTGCAAAAACCCTGTTTCCAAATAAGGTCATATTCTTTTAACATATTTTTTGAGGGACACAATTCAATGCATAGGAATAAGTAGTACTGATAAATTATTATAGGATATTAAATATGTTATATACATTATTTTATCACCAACAAGTTTAATCATCTCTGTTTTATAGACAGTGCCAGACAAGTAACTTGTCCAAGTTCACATGGCTAACATTGCAGAACTGAACTCAGACATACTTGAGTTGAATTTCAAGAAACTTGCTGTTGACTCTTTAATTTATGAGGATGAAAGAGTGTATATGATTTAATTATTTTTGTTGAATTTTTAAAAATAATTTTCCATCTTATCATGAACATGGTTGAACTAAACATTTAAGGCTAAAAATCTTCAAAACATAGGCTTATCCATAAAACTTGTACATCCCGAATGAATTAGATTCTAAGGATAAGTTACACTCTGAATTTTATAGGCTAGCCTTCACATAAGTAAATTATTTCAGAGCACCAATGTGGGTCTCTTAGTAATGATTCAGTTTGGACCTATACAACCTCCTGATCAACAGAGAGATCACTATAATTTTAGTAAGTGCCTGTAGCATTTTCATAATTCTAAAGGCACCATGTACACTGGAATATTTTTGTCTTACATCCTGGAGTTTTGATTGCACAACACTGGTTTTTGTTGACATTAGTTTTCATCAATCAGAGGTTGTGCTTTTGATAAATATTGAGGGAAAGTAATGTGATTTATTACTTCATTATAGTATCAGGTAGTTTATATGCATAATTGAAAGTTTTTCATTTATTCTTGTTTTTGAATAACAGTTTGAGAGCCGAGCATGGTGGCACACTCTTGTAATCCCAGTACTTGGGAGGCTGAGATAGGAGGATAGTAGGTTCGTGGCCAGCCTCAGCTACTTAGTGAGGCCATCATCAACTTAGTGAGACCCTGTTTCAAAATAAAGAATAAAAAATAGGACTGGGAGTGTATCTCAGAGGTAGAATGCCCCTGGGTTCCATCCCCAGTACCGCAAAAAAAAAAAAAAAGAAATAACAGTTTGAGTACAAATACATATTTCTGGTTCTATCGTAACAAAACCATTTTTGCCCCTTTTCCCCTTTGGCTCTGTGGTTGATGGAACTCGCTCTGGCTTATAGGAGTATATATGACAGGAAAGGAACTTCGCCAGTGTATGCTACCAAAGTCTGCAGCTTTGTCTGAAAAACTCAAAGTGTTCCAAGAATTTCTCCTGCCCAGGCATCCTCCTGTGTTTCATGAGTGGTTTCTGAGAACATTCCCTGATCCTACATCATGGTAAGTTACCAAGAACGTAACACTTTGTTCCGGATGAATGTTTATTTGTAGTATTTTGGTTTTTTGCTGCTTCATCTGGCATGAGATGCTTGATAAGCTCTGTATCTTCCTCAGGTACAGTAGCAGATCAGCATACTGCCGTTCTACTGCAGTAATGTCAATGGTTGGCTATATCCTGGGGCTTGGAGACCGGCATGGTGAAAACATTCTTTTCGATTCTTTGACTGGCGAATGTGTACATGTGGATTTCAACTGTCTTTTTAATAAGGTAGGTGGTCTGACTTACTCTACTTAATTGTATATTTTCTTCCAGTTTCCTTTCCTCAACAACTATTCCTCCTGGACATTCCCGTTGGTCACAGTTACACTCACAGCTGAGTGACATTGGGAGTTTCTTGACTGGTTTTCGTCATTGGATCCCATAGTAAAGCAAGTTAGAATGGAGAGAACTTAGAAGAGTAATATAATAAAGCTGGTACTGAGCCTGAATTCCAAAAGCACAGGTTCCAGTTCTGACTCAGTCGGTTACTGGTTATGTGAACATGGGCTGATCAGTTCATTTTACTGAGGCTTAGTTTTAGAGAGACAGAGTAATTTAATGTGATGACTTCAGGCTGGGGATGTAGCTCAGTGGGAGAGCACTTGCCCGGCACCATGAGCAACCTCCTGAATTCAGTCCCCAGCATCTCAAAAAAAAAAATCCAGATATCTAGAACTAGCCCAGGAGATTCAGGTTCTGTGGGTCCAGAGTGGAGCTTTGGGAATAAATTAAGGCAATTAGACTCCTCCTGTTTTAAAGTGAAGTCTTATAGAAAAATAAAATGTTTGTATTTTATTTTATTCAAGAAAGACATTAAAGAAGTTAATGAGACTAAATATTGAATTTATAAAAAATCCTCTGTAAGCTGGGCGTGGTGGCGCACTCTTGTAATCCCAGTACTTGGGAGGCTGAGACCGGAAGATCCGGGGTTCGTGGCCAGCCTCAGCTACTTAGTGAGGCCCTCCTCAACTTAGTGAGACCTTCTTTCAAAATAAAGATTAAAAAATAGGGCTGGGGGTGTAGCCGGGCGTGGTGGCGCACGCTTGTAATCCCAGTACTTGGGAGGCTGAGACCGGAGGATCCAGGTTCGCGGCTGGTCTCAGCTAATTAGTGAGGCTTCTGCAACTTCATGAGACCTGCTTTCAAAATGAAGGATAAAAAATAGGGCCGGGGGTCTAGCTCAGAGGTAGAATCCCTTGGGTTCAATCCCCGGTACCACACACAAAAAAAAATAGGGCTGGGGATACAGCTCAGAGGTAGAGTGCCCCTGGGTTCAACCCCCAGTACTGTGGGGGAAAAAAAATCCTCTGTAGTAGCATTCCCTATACTCACTCAGTGAGAGATGCCTCCATTCATCGTCTGGTCTTATCTACGGTCGAGTGGTGGTTTCAGCTTCCCCAAAGCGAAGGCAGAGTCATATGGCTTTTTAATCTTCTAATATAGTTACAGATATTTTCAGGATTTTTTTTTGTTCTTTGTTAAAGGAATCTAGATATGAAGTTCCAAACTCTGAATAAAGATTTTTAAATTCTAACATTGTTACTTTATAATAAAATTCATTTCTCAAGGGAGAAACCTTTGAAGTTCCAGAAATTGTACCATTTCGCCTGACTCATAATATGGTTAATGGAATGGGTCCTATGGGAACAGAGGGTCTTTTCCGAAGAGCATGTGAAGTCACACTGAGGCTGATGCGAGATCAGAGAGAGCCTTTAATGAGGTAATCATCTGTGCTTTGTAAATAATTTAGCAGTGACCTTGAATTTGACCGCTGGTCCCCAAGTATGTTTACTTTATATAAAAACTACTTTGCATTGGCTGAAGTACATTTTTAAAAACAATAGCTGAGTGTGGTGGTGCAGCCTGTAATCCCAGTACTTGGGAGGCTGAGACAAGAGGATTGCAGGTTCAAAGACAACCTCAGCAAGTAGTAAGACTTTCATCAACCTAGCAAGACCCTGTTTCAAAATAAAAAAAAAATAGAACTGGGGTGTAGCTTGGAGGTAGAATGCCCCTGGGTTCAATCCCAGTAGCAAACAAAAAACAAGAGCAACCAAAAAAAAAAACAAAGAAAAAGAAAGATAAAAAAAATACCCTAAGATATAATTTATATACCATAACATTCACCCCTTTAAAAATATGCACTTCAAGCCGGGTGTGGTGACGCACGCTTGTAATCCCAGTACTTGGGAGGCTGAGACCGGAGGATCTGGATTAAGGGCCAGCCTCAGCTCTTAGGCCCTCTGCAACTTATCGAAACCCTGTTTCAAAATAAAGACTAAAAAATGGGGCTGGGATTGTAGCTCGGAGGTAGAATGTCCCTGGGTTCCATCCCCAGTACCACAAAAAATAAATAAATAAATAAAAAATAAATAAAAATATGCACTTCAATGGTTTTTAGTATATTCACACACGATTGTACAACCATTGCCACCCGCATTTTATTTATTCGTTCATCAAAGACATTTGCATTGTTTCCGTCTTTGGGCTATTGTGAGTACTGTGGCTGTGAACATTGTGCACGAGCTTTATATGAATGTATGTCTTCAGATCTCCTGTGTATAACGAGGAGTAGAATTACTTGGTCATATTGTTAACTCTAAGCTTAACATTTTGAGGAACTTTACAATTACTTTCGAAAGCAGCTGTAATACTTTATAATGTATATAGGTTCTAATTTTTCCACATCCTAACCAACACTTACTATTGTCTGTGCAGTGGTAGGTATCTCATTGATACCTCACTATGGTTTTTAATTTGCATTTCCCTAATGACCAGGGATGTTGAACATTGTTTGTTTGTTTGTTTGTTACTAGGGATTAAACCCAGGGGCATTCTACCTCCGAGTTACACCCCCAGCCCTATTTTAATTTTTATTTTGAAACAGGGTCTCACTAAGTTGCTGAGGGCCTCACTAAGTAGCTGAGTCTGTCCTCGAATCTATGATCCTCCTGGCTCAGCCTCCCACGTACTGGGATTACAGGCGTGTGCCACCATGCCCGGCTTTTCACTTATTCTGTAGTATTGATTTTAGCAAGATTTCTATTTGCAAAGATGATGTTGTACTATGACCATAATATTTGCTTCAATTTTAGTGTCTTAAAGACTTTTCTGCACGATCCTCTCGTGGAGTGGAGTAAACCTGTGAAAGGTCATTCCAAAGCAGCGCTGAATGAAACCGGGGAGGTTGTGAATGAGAAGGTTAGTGGAAGGTGCAGCTTCCTGCGAGCTGATCCCATATATTTCTGTGAATGAAAACTGATTCTAAATATTGTCCATGGCTGAATATTGATTACTCTAAACTCTGAGTTTTCTTTATTGTCATGACTAACATTAACATTATTAGCATTTGTGTAATAATAGAGTAAGGCACAGTTGTTTAAGCTTTGAACAGTTTATAATTATGAGATAATAGTGGGGGAAACTTGAGCACAAATTGCCTGATCTTAGCAGCACATCCAAGCCTTGATATGGTTCTGCCGGTGTGCCACAATCCATCGTGACAAATGTCACCATTCAGCCTTTCTAAAAGTAGTTGAAGCCTCAGTTTACAGATAGTTATTTTTAATATGTTAGAATAGATTGAGAATTTTTCTGTTTCTTTTCTTTTCCGTGTGTGTTGGGGCGGTCTGAACCGAAGGCCTTGTTCATGTTAAGCACATGCTATACCACTGAGCTACACCACCACCACTGAGGATTCTTTTTCTAATATCATCATCCTCACTTTTGCATTCTGATACCCTTTTTATTTTTTGGTGGGGTAGCGGTATTGGAGGTTGATCCCAAGGGCATTCTACTTCTGAACTACGCCCCCAGCCCTTTTTATTTTTTATTATGAAACAGTCTTGCTAATTTGCTGAGGGTGTCTCTAAGTTGCTGAAATTGGCCTTGAACCTGTGATTCTCTGTCTCAGCCTCCCAGGTCCTGGGATTATAGGTATGCGCCACTGCGCCCAGCTTCTCATAAACTTTTTCGTAAAAGAAAAATGTGTAGAATTCCAAGTAGCTCACCATAGAACTCCCATTTGCAAGCACTAATATATTGTCATGTAAATATTAGGCATAAAAGCATTGTTACTACTGTAGTCCTAAACCCTTTCAAAACAGTTTTTATGATGCTACAGATCCAACCTAGGGTCTTGCAGATCCTAGGCAAATGGTCTACTATTGAGCTATACCACTAGCCCTCAATGCAGTGTGTGTGTGTGTGTGTGTTACTGGGGATTGAACCTGGGGGCATTCTACCTCTGTGCTACACCCCAGCCCTGTTTTATTTTTCTTTTAAAACATGGTCTCACACCAGGTGTGGTGGCGCACGCTTGTAATCCCAGTACTTGGGAGGCGGAGACCAGAGGATCTGGGTTCGCGGCCAGCCTCAGCTACTTAGTGAGGCCCTCCTCAACTTCGTGAGACCCGGTTTCAAAATAAAGTATAAAAAATAGGGCTGGGGGTGTAGCTCGGAGGTAAAACGCCCCCGGGTTCAATCCCTGGTACCGCAAAAATAAATAAATAAATAAATAAAAAACATGGTCTCACTAGGTTGATGAGAGTCTCACTACTTGCTGAGTCTGTCCTCAAATCTGTGATCCTTTTTTCTCAGCCTCCCAAGTACTGGGATTACAGGTGTGCACCACCACTCCCAACTTCAAAACAGATTTATTACTTAACTAGAACTGGGATGTGGAAAGAATTCCTGCAGACCAGAATATGTCCAGTCAGTTGATAATTGAGTTAATATTACGAACCTCCATGTCAATACTTCAAGTTACTGAATTTGTTTCATTTTTTTTCTCTTTCTCTCTTTTTTTTTTTTTTTTTGCGGAACTGGGGATGGAACCCAGGGGCATTCTACCTCTGAGCTACACCCCAGCCCTATTTTTTATTCTTTATTTTGAAACAGGGTCTCACTAAGTTGCGGAGGCTGACCACGAACCCAGATCCTCTGGTCTCAGCCTCCCAAGTACTGGGATTACAAGCGTGCGCTACCACACCCAGTTCTCTCTCTCTTTTGATATATCCCCAGCCCTTCCTTTTATTTTTTATTTTGAAACAAGGTCTTGCTGAGTTGCTGAGGCTGGTCTCAAACCTGTGATCCTCCTGCCTCAGCCTCCCAAGTACATTTTTTCTCCTTTTCTGTATTTGATACTATAAATGGGTATTGAACAGTAAAATAGTGTTAACATCTATTAAATATCAAGAAAGGTATAAGTTCCAAATTATCAACACCACATGTTATTGGGCCCTTAGCCCTGATGACTTTCTATTTCGTTTTAGGCCAAGACCCATGTTCTTGACATAGAGCAACGACTACAAGGTGTAATCAAGACCCGAAATAGAGTGACAGGGCTGCCATTGTCTATAGAAGGACACGTGCATTACCTTATACAAGAAGCTACTGATGAAAACTTACTCTGCCAAATGTATCTTGGTTGGACCCCATATATGTAAAATGAAATTTTTCTCAAAGAATATGTTAACAATCTAAAAGTAATGTATTTGTCACTAGTCTGTGCAGTATCTGTTCAATTTTAAAGTACAACGTAAGTTTGTGTTCTCAGAGCAATTTGTTTTATATCTCTGATCATTAACAATATTTAAAATAATATATGTTCGGTTACTAAGGCAAACTTCTTTAATATACATGTATATTCTAACTGAAGAAACATAATGTATTCTTATCATCAAAAAAATTGTATCTGCAAGAATGAGCCAGCCTACTTTCATTTTACAGTTTTTATTGATTTCCTTTTTAAAGTATTAGTTAGCATAAAGATTCATTGGAACAACAGCAAAATGCACAGAGCTACCTCTTCTGCCCTTCTGGAATTGACAATCTAGTTAAAAGAGAGATACCAATGTAATAGCACATTATTAAGTTGACTTAATAAAAATTCTCTTTTGGTATGTTTGCAAGTATGGTGGGGGAAAAGCCAAGAAACATAAATATGCAAACTAAAGATTCTGTAATTTTATTTATTTTTATTGTGCTGGGCATGGACTATGGAGCTATACCCTCATCCCCAACACTTAGTAATTTTAAAGATGTTGCCATACTGTAGTGTACCTGAATGCACAATCTATTGTTAATAGAATACAACAATACTTAAAATACCATGAGGTGTTAAAATCGTAATTATTTATTTTATGTGTGTGGGGGGAGGTGCTAGGGATTGAACCTAGGGGGGTTCTACCTGTGAGCTATACCTCCATCCCTTTTTACTTTTTGTTTTGGTACTGGGGATTGAATCCAGGGGCATTCCACCTCTGGGCTACACCCACAGCCCTTTTTGTTTTTTGAAACAGAGTCTTGCTAGGTTGCTGAGAGTCTTGCTACATTGCTCAGGCTGTCCTTGAACCTGCAATCCTCTTTTTTCAGCCTCCTAAGTACTGGGAATACAGGTGTTTACAGGCGTGCACCACCATGCCCATTTTACTTTGTTGTGTGTGTGTGTTTGTGTGTGTGTGGTACTGGGGATGGAACCCAGAGGCATTCTACCTCTGAGATCACCCCCAGCTCTATTTTATTTTTATTTTGAAACGGTCTAAAGCTGGGCATGGTGGCACATACTTGTAATCCCAGTACTTGGAAGGCTGAGACAGGAGGATTGCAGGTTTGCAGCCGGTCTCAGCAACTTAATGAGGCCGTCAGCAACTTAGACCCTGTTTCAAAAAAAAAAAAAAAAGAATAAAATTGGGCTGGAGGTGTAGCTCAGAGGTAGAATGCCCTTGGTTCCATCCCCAGTACCACAAAATAAAGAGGGGGCGGAGGGGAGGAGAGGAAGAAAGGCAAGAAAAAGAAAGAGAAAAGAGGGATAGAAAGAAAGAGGGTCTAAGTTACTATGAGGAGGGGATGAGAGGGGAGGAAGAAAAAGGGAGGGAGGGAGGGAGGGAGGGAGGAAGGAAGGAAGGAAGGAAGGAAGGAAGGAAGGAAGGAAGGAAGGATGGATAGAGAGAGAGAGAGAGGGTCTTAAGTTACCATAGGTTGGCCTCAAACCAACCTTCCCAAGTATTGGGATTATAGGCATGCACTTCAGCGCCTGGTTTAAATTGTAAAAATATTTATATGTGTTTGTTCTTTTAAGTTTTCTTGCAAAAGATTTAAAGTAAATGAAAATAATTAGAAAGTCATGCTGTTATTGTGTTCAAACAAGTGGGAAACTCTTAAATTTAAGACCAAGGTAATTTCACATAATAGAACTCTGCTTTTATGTATGGTTCAAAGTGTAATGGGGAAAAACATGATAAATCAAGAAGAATAAGTGTGAAAGACTAAACACTAAAATTTCCTGTCGAAGGCCTTATGTTAACACAATGAAGGGCAGGTTAGTCAGGAAATTTTTTCCAACAATTTAGAAACTAATGATTTTTGTTTTGATATTGGTTGGGAAGGTGTGTGTGTGTGTGATGGGGGGGGGATTGATGGGGGGGGGGCTCTAACACTAAACTATAAGCCCAGCCCTTTTTTATTTTGAGACAGGGTCTGGCTAAATTGCCCAGGTTGGTCTCAAACTTGTGATCATCTTGCCTCAGCTTCCCCAGTCACTGGGATTACAAGCTTAGGCCAGAAAAAGAAGTATTCGCTGTAGGTTCCCATTCCTCAGAGAAAATACTGCCCCCCCCACCCCTTCCTTGCAAAATAAAACAAAGCCATATAAATCACCAGGCCTTTCCAAATCAGTGTTGGAAAATACTGAAATTAGCAATCTCAGGAGGCAGGAGCAACAGAACAAAAATCAGTCCTTTACAGTTTTCCATCGACTTTCAAATCCACTTATAAAGCACAGCTCTGAAAAGTAGCATTTGCAGAACCTAGTTGCACGCACACGTGCGAAGCGGCTCCGAGCTCTTGCAGCACCCACCAGCGAGCCCGCTGCAGCCAGGCGGCTGCGAGCTAGACGGGACAGGCCCCGCCCCCGCCGCGGCCACGCCCCCGCCGCGGCCACGCCCCCGCCGCGGCCACGCCCCCGCCGCGGCCACG
Source organism: Glis glis (assembly GCA_004027185.1). Taxonomy (NCBI): domain Eukaryota; kingdom Metazoa; phylum Chordata; class Mammalia; order Rodentia; family Gliridae; genus Glis; species Glis glis. The sequence goes on from PVJS01017508.1 coordinate 32,469, forward strand.
CCCCCGCCGCTCTAGCCCGCCGGGCGCTCTCTATGGTCGGGCGGGCGGCGTGTTGTCATCGGCGGAGCGACGGCCGGAGGCGGCGGCGTAGGCCCCGGCGGGGCGTTTGGTTTCGGTTTGGCCCTGTCTGGAATTAGTGTCGACGGTCGACATGGGAGTCCCCAAGTTTTACCGCTGGATCTCGGAGCGGTACCCCTGCCTCAGCGAAGTGGTGAAGGAGCATCAGGTGGGTGTGCGCGGGGCAGGCGGGCTGCGCGGCCTCCTCGGGCTCGGCGGCGGCGGCCGAGCGGCGCGGGGGCGCGGAGGGCGTGAGGGGGCCGGGGGCCGGGGCCGAGCGGCTCGGGCGGGTCTGACAGCGCTCCGCTCGGCCGGCCTTCCGCCGCGCGGCCAGCAGCCCTGGAGGACCGCGTCCAGCCGGCCCTCGCCGTGCGCTCGCCGCCTTTGCTCGTGGAGGCTGCGAGCCTGCTGCCCTCGGCGGCCCCCAGCCCACCGGAGCGACACACCCACGTTCGCACCTCCGCCTCCGCCTCCGCAGCCGGGTCGCCCTGTTTACTTCCCCTGGTGCTGCAGCCGGCCTGTATCCAGCGCCTGGGTTACTGACCCGGCTCGGGGTTCATATGCACGATGCCTTTTGATGCTCTTTTTCTATTACCCCAAAGACAGTATCTACCGCCTCCCCAGCTCCTCGGGAGGCTGAGGCGGGAGCATCGCAAGTTGAACGCCATCCTGGGCAACTTCTCGAGGCTCTGTCTCAAAATAAAAATAAAAAGGACTGGAAGTGTAGCTCCATGGTAGAGCGCTGGGAGTGTTGCTCCATGGCAGAGCGCCCCTGGTAATATCCCCCCCAAAAAAAGACAGTATCGACCCCCTTTTGCCAAAACAAACACAAAAAAAAACACCTAGGGGGCGTTGCTTAAAGGCTTCGGTGTGTCAGGGATAGTGCGTGAGAGCATTAATACTACTAATAACATTTAGTATGTAGTGGCCCCAGAACGTTTATGTGTACATGCCAAAAATCTATGTTTATGTATTGGAACTGCGGAAAGAACGTCTGTTGGATAAAGTATGCTTTCGGTGATACTTTAGTGTTTGCCACATTTAATGAATTTGATAGCTCTTTTGTCCATTTTATGTTGTACAGAAAAATCACTTTCAGTTTCTCTAGCTGATTGGATTAGTTATGATGGGAGCTATTACATTAAACTACTTACAAGCATAAAGTTAAACCTCTGGAAAGAATTCTTTTGTCGAACTTGATGTTTGAGAGAAAGCTTACAAAAAATTCCAAAACGCTTGCTTGTCTTTCATCTATTTGAAACAGATCGAGTTGGGTTTAGAGGGGCATTTATTCCCAGAGAGGAAGGTAAAAAATGACACCAGGCCGGGCGTGGTGGCGCACACTTGTAATCCCAGTACTTGGGAGGCTGAGACAGAAGGATCACAGGTTCATGGCTAGCCTCAGCTACTTAGTGAGGCCCGCTGAAATTTAGTGAGACCCTGTTTCAAAATAAGGAATAAAAAATTGGGCAGGGGATGTATCTCAAAGGTAGAACGCCCCTGGGTTCAATCCTCAGCACCACACACGCAAAAAGACACCAGTACATTGTAGCAATAGAGACAACTAACTTTGGCTTCTCTTGGGTCCTTCAATCAATAAATATTTGAGTACCTGCCACACATTAGTCACTTTATCTCTAAAGTGAAAAATGATGTGATTACAATTCAGAATGACTTGATAACATGTAATTTGTTCAGTACTGTTTTTATCTGTACTCTTTGGCACAGAGTTTGATTTGGTGAAAACATCTTGGATTCTCTCTATCCTGAGAAATTTTGTTACTGAAAAAAAAATAATTTTTTTTTGCGGTACTGGGGATCGAACGCAGGGGCATTCTGCCTCCGAGCAACACCCCCAGCCCTATATTTTATTCTTTATTTTGAAACAGGGTCTCACTAAGTTGCGGAGGGCCTCACTAGGTAGCTGAAGCTGGCCGCGAACCTGGATCCTCTGGTCTCAGCCTCCCAAGTACTGGGATTACAAGCGTGGACCACCATGCCCAGTTCCCAGCCCTGTTTCTTTATTCTTTTTTTTTTTTTTTTTTTTTTGAAATGGTCTCACTAAGTTGCGGAGGGCCTCACTAAGTAGCTGAGGCTAGCCATGAACCTGTGATCCTCCTGTCTCAGCCTCCCAAGTACTGGGATTACAAGCATGCGCCATCATGCCAGGCTTAAAAATAATATTTTTAAGGCAATTTTATGACATGGAAACTAGCCATAGGTTTTGCGAAAGCTTCACTGTAGATAGAAACTGCGAGTAGTATTGTTTTAAATTCCATTGTAAGTGATCCTTAAAATGTGTTGCATCAGCCGGGTGTGGTGGCACACGCTTGTAATCCCAGTACTTGGGAGGCTGAGACAGGAGGATCCGGATTTGCGGCCAGCCTCAACTACTTAGTGAGACCCTCCACAACTTAATGAGACCCTGTTTCAAAATAAAGAATAAAAAATAGGGCTGGGAGTGTAGCTCAGAGGTAGAATGCCTCTGGGTTCAATCCCCAGTACCGCCAAAAAAAAAACTTTTGCATCAAAATGTTTGATTATAAAGAGGCAGAAGTGCAGCCAGCTAGTTTCCCAAACAATATTTAAAGATGGCAGTGCCTAACTAAGTCACCCTGGTTCCAAAGCTCGTCCTAAGGGGAAAGAATTGGGAGAAGGAGCGGGTTCTGGGAAAGTAATGGTGGAGACTGTAGCACCGCGCTTTTTTTTTTTTTTTTGTCTCTGAATCATCACATGAAAACAGAGAAACTAGATAGCAAAATTTTTAATAATAAACCATGTGACATGGTATTTCCATGATAATTTGGGATCAAAGTATTACTGAAACAGGACAAACTGCCCACATTCTTCAGTCTCAGTCAGATTTGGCATCTGTGCCAGAGGAAGAAGAAAACAATGGGGAAACATCCGCGCGGCCTGCAGATGGAGAACTTCAGAATAGCCAACAGGTATCCTCTAAAAGACAGTGCTAGCCAAGTAGACAGCAGGAGCTGAAGCCGAAGGGTTTATTCTCTACAGGATTGACTGAGCGAAGGTTCTATGATAAGAGAGACCAAAGGGCAGGAGCAGTGTACCTCCTGTAAACTCTCAAAACTGACTCCCCGAGGCACCATCCTGGGGCAGAGCCCCCACCCTAAGGAGAAACTGCTGGGAGAGAAATAAAGTTTTATCACAAGGGGGGCAATAGAGACAAGGAAAAAAATCCGGGGGAGTGTCCAGATAAAAGTTAGGGAGAGTTAGAGTTAAATCTTAAAAAAAGTCACGATGTTTTTGACACTACCCAAAAAGAGCAGAAGAGGGAGCTTTATGAAGTTAAAGCTTTCCTGAACCCCTACGTATTCTAAAAGCTCAAGAAAGGGCCGGGCATGGTGGCGCACGCTTGTAATCCCAGTACTTTGGGAGGCGGAGACCGGAGGATCCGGGTTCGCAGCCAGCCTCAGCTCTCTCTCTCTTTCTCTCTCTTTCTCTCCCTGTCTCTCTCTCTCTCTCTACTTAGTGAGGCCCTCCGCAACTTCATGAGACCCGGTTTCAAAATAAAGTATAAAAAATAGGGCCGG
>PVJS01017509.1:0-36081 GCA_004027185.1 Glis glis
AGAGAGAGAGAGAGAGAGAGAGAGAGAGAGAGAGCTGAGGCTGGCCGCGAACCCGGATCCTCCGGTCTCCACCTCCCAAAGTACTGGGATTACAAGCGTGTGCCACCATGCCTGGCTTGGTCATGTGTTTTAATGGAGAAAATATTCATTGTGACACCCAAGACATGGTATCTGTATATTCCAACTGAGTGGCAACTTTGTGACCCAGAATAATCCCTGGGAACAGGTCCAAGGGCTGTCTGGTATTAGGTGACATGCAAAGATAATTGTTTTTAAATAATCAGGTATTATACTGAGACATATAAGGATGGCTGATTCATTTCAAATTTAATTACTATAATATAGGGTTTCGCTGTCTATATTATCAATCACCAAGACACTTTGGAGTTGATAATATTAAAATTGCAACAATAATGAGAATTCTACTTCATGATGAAAATAATTTTAATCATGGGTAGATTACAAATCCATTTACAGTTACGGTTACTGAGAATTCTATTATCTACCTTCTCTTGTAAAAGATGTTAAGACATGTTTTCAGGAAGTATAAAAGATTATAGAAGTATGCTGTGTCTATAAAGTTCTGAGCACAGGCTTTCAGAAAACCTGAGAAAGCTTCCAAATTGTCAAGACTTAGGGGATAGAATGTAGGGCAGAATAGTACAGCTGTGATTACAGGTGGACAGAAAGCCCTCTGTCATTTGGGGCTCCTGTTTGCTTTATTCTTTCAGTCAAAATATTGTTAGTGGGGTATGGTGACACACACCTGTAATCCCAGTACTTGGGAGGCTGAGAGGAGGATAGTAGGTTGGAGGTCAGCCTCAGCAATTTAGCAAGACCCTGCTTCAAAATGAAAAAATAAAATCAGGTTGGGGTTATAGCTCAGAGATAGAATGTCCCTGACTTCAATTCCCAGTACCACCAAAATAAATACATACATTACATACATAAATAAAAAAATATTCTTGAGAGCCTTCTACGCAGCACCCTGGCCTGGGTGCTGGTAGAGGAGGAACAGCATGGGCCCTGCTCCATGTGCTCACAGCCTGGTTTGCACTGATGACCACCCTAGATCTGGAGATGACTGGGGTTTTAAATGGATTTCAATTCAATTCATTGTAGGGCAGTGAATGAGCCAAGGCAGATCAGTCTTCAACTCTGAACGCACATTAAAACCACGTGGGATGTTAAAGATCTCTATCTCTATCTCTATCATCTCTATCTCTATCTTTATCTCTCTTTCTATATTTATCTATCTATATCTTTGCCCAGGCCCCATTCTTAGAATTTTGGCTCAGAAATATACATGTGTGTGTATATATACATGTATGTATATACAATGTGTGTATATATACATGTATGTATATATAAAAATTATATATATAAAAAACTTTTTTGGTAGTGCTGGGGTTTGAGCCCAGGAGCATCCTATCTCCAAGCTACACTCCCAGCCCTATTTTATTATTTTCTTTTTTTTTTTTTTTGCGGCACTGGGGACTGAACCCAGGGGCATTCTACCTCCGAGCTATACCCTCAGCCCTATTTTTATTCTGTATTTTGAAACAGGGTCTTACAAGGTTGTGGAGGGCCTCACTAAGTAGCTGAGGCTGGCCAAGAACCTGCGATCCTCCTGTCTCAGTCTTTCAAGTATTGGGATTACAAGCGTGCACCACCATGCCCAGCTTATTTTTTATTTTGAAACAGGGTCCCACTAAGTTGCTGAAACTGGCTTTGAACCTTCGATCCTCCTGTCTCAGCCTCCCAAGTACTGGGATTACAGGTGTGCAACACTACACCTGGCTTCATTGGTTATTTGATATCTCTTACATAGGAGTTTCAGATGGATGGTTTTTTATTATGCTAGAAATGTGTTTATGAAACAAACATGCACAACTATTATTTGTCAATTAAAATAGATACATTCGTTTTTAAAAATCTGGGATGGGGAAAGGTGAGAATATGAAATAGATGAGACTAAAGCATGATTAGTCATGATTTGGTAATCATGAAGCTGAGAAATGGGTATATGGAAGATGATTATGCTATCTTATTTACTTTTGTATGTGTTTGAAAGTTTTCTTATCCAAAAGTATTAAATAAATAAATGAACTTGTAGCTATGGATAAAAAAATAACAAGAGGAAGCTGAGTCAAAGAGATCCTAAATGTGCTTGAGGTGGTAGGAATTTAGTGGTAATGAATGGTGGAATTCTCCCAGCCATACTCCTTTAGGTGGTGGGCTGGTACATTGTATCCTGCCTTGTGGAATCTGTGATGTGAAATCCTGCCTTGTGGAATCTTTCCAAATTTGGACATTTTTTCCTATAGGAATACACACTCGAAATGTTTCTAAATTCCTCTTTCTGTTTATATATTTAGTTCACAAAAATGTATCTTTGAATATACCTTTACAAAAGAAACTAGACCTAGAAATTATAATTTCTACTGTCACAATAATATTTTCTTCTTTTTCTATATTATCTATTCTCTTGTTCTCTCTTTATTGGGATCTTCCTTCTATTCTTTACTTTTCTTCATTCTTAACACCTAGCCCTGCTTGAGTGTATTTTTTCTTATTGTATTTTCTCTCCACTCTCGGAAATTTAACACATCACGAATCATAAATATCTCCAAACATATATTGATCCTTGCACTCAGTCTTTGTTTCCTATGGTACTCATATGTGCTAGAGCATGTGTGTGTGTCCAAATGCATAGACATGTAAATAATTAGTGTTAAAAAATCAGTCTATAACTGTCACTGTCGTTTAAAACATTCTCACAAGCGTGTAAACTGCGCCCCACACTGGCTCCCTGCTTTGGTGGAAGTCTATGAATAAATTACATTTCTAGAGTCCGCCAGCTTTTTAATTCCAGTTTACTGCACTTTGGAACAACATCTTCCCTTCATATGTTGCATAATTTTTGTCTTCCCAGGTTTATTTTTATCTTTCTGTTTCGGTAGCTCACCAATAACTTTGCAGGGGGAAACAGCCTCTCCGACGGCCAGAGCTTCTGGGGGCTCATGTCTGTAATTAGGTCAAATTACTTGGGTGACAATGAAAACAGTAAAACCCACTTCAATGGCATTCAGTCAGGAGTGTCATTATTTAACATACATGCATCCTGATTCTCAGAATTGGGGGACACATGGATAGAAGCATAAGATTAAATTTCATTTTCTTTAAAGCAGGAAGCTGGGTTTATTGTGGTGTCTTTTGGCATTTAGAGACATACAAAGCATTGAGCTGTCATATTTTACAGTGACAATACAGACTTCTGAGTTCTGATTTGGAAGCACGAATGTTCCATCATTAACTGTATATTCTTGAATTTGTAAAATGAGCTGGCAATGGAAATAGATACGAGAAGTTGTAAATAAGTGAAATGCTTGGAGTAGATAGCACAGCCGTTGCACGGCCCACCATTTTCATCCAGTCACTTTGCAAAATGAGGGCGATTTGGACCTGTTTCATCAAAAATGAAATTGACCAGATAGTCCACAGGTGATCAGTTCCAAAGCCTCCCCTAGAGTCAGCCCTTCAAATATTTATCATATATGTATGTATGTTTGCTTGGATCATGATAAGGTACCAATTTGGGATTTTTGGAAACCGAGCTAGAGTGTCACCTGAGACATCGCCTGATTTGGACGGAGTTCAGAAGCAAAGTGCCTTGAGAGGCCAAAAGAGAAAGAGAGGGTAAGCCGGGGAGCAAGCAGGAATGGACAGCCCATGTTGCCCGCTCTAATATCCCAGTGCAATTATTTTGTGGACATCCACTCCTTGCCTGCACAGGAGATAGGGCTATAAGTGTATGTTATTTTTTAATTACAAGGGGGGTAGAAAAAATCCTGATGATGGGCTGGAAGGTGCCATTGCATTGTTATTTTTTCCTCTCCCTTCGTTTGCTGATTATGTGAGCCGGGCTCCTTTGCTAGCCGATGATAAGCAGAATTTCCATGTTCTCTGCATAATTAATCCATCTCTGCCTCTCTTCATGCCAACTCGCCCGTTATCGCCGGCACATGCCTGAATTGCAAAAGAATCCGCTCTTCAATTGGAACTTATTGATATTCTAAGAAAAAAAAAGAGAGAGAGAAGGGGGAAAAAACTGAAAATCCTTAAGTTTAAGCCGCAGATTTTTAAATGGATTAATTTCGCTGCAATCGCAGCCATCTAAGGCGGGAAGGCAGGCAGAGCAAATTGAAAGCGTCTCCATGTTTGCAGAATTGGGTCCAGAGCGCTGAAATGTACTGGCATGGCTCTCTTTTAAAGTCAGAAAATTACCATTCATTTACATCACATGAAATACTTTTTTATGCTAGAAATATTCAAGAGACGTTCTTTAAATGCCTGCTAATGCTTGATAACATTTCTAACTTTCAACGTTTTGCTAGACTTTGATATGACATGATAGGAATGGCTTCCAGTAGAGAATATTATATCTCCCTTTATCACATATTAGATTACATCATCTTTTTCTTAATCGTTCCCAAGTAGTCTTTAAACAATGAAGTCTGTCATTGGCTATGTAGGATTTTGTTTGCTGATGGAAGTCAAGGTTAGTCATTTGTTTTTTGAGTCTACCTACAAATGAAATGTTTTTTTTTGTTTTTCTTTTTCAAATATGTAGAGACCTTGGACAATGATCATAACAATATAATAATCATAACAACTCCTCAGTAGTCATTGTTTTGACTATTTTTTCCTCAGTCTTAGGATAAACATTTTGAGGGACTTGATTCCTTCTCATTTTAACTTGTGAAATCTCCTTGGACTTAGAAAAGAGCCAGTAGTTGGGCTCATTCTACAAAGTTCAAGAATCACAAGACAGAAACTTCCAGTTCCGGGACACTTGTAATTTCCAAATAGAATTCATAAGTCTTGCTCAGTTGTCAAGATTTTATTTTTTTGATCTTGAATTATAATGTATGTTAATTTTCTGCCTCCCGGAATGGAGCCCTTGCCAGGGCTGAAAGTCTCCCTGCTTCTCTGGTCGAGGCTTAGCAGTGCTCTCTTCCTGCCTTAGCTGCTCACAGATCTGCAGTCTCTGCTGGTCTGCACGGCAGGGTTGGTGTGCTCTTAGCAGAGAGAGGAGAGCTGCTAGTGTCGGCCAGGAGAGGAAATGTGAATTTGAATATACAGAAATATTCCCCATTAAGTACTTTCTGTGCATTTTGAATTCAGTGGAACTTCAAAGGGGAAAATAGTAATGATTTTTAAATGCCAACTTGGTTGGGAGGTACATGTCCCAGAAGAAAAAAAAATGAGACTGAACAGTAGGGTTCTTTGGAGAGATTTGTTTCAGTTATGAAATAAGGATCTTTGTAACTATAGGCCATCTTAACATGAAATACTGGCATTAAGGGTACAAGGCTCTGTACTATTAGTGAGTGATTTAAAAAATATTAACGTTGTGGGTTTTTTTTTCTCAGAAGTAAATCAATACAAATAAAAAGGTAAGAAACACATTTAGGATGAAAATGTTTTTACAGTCATAGAAAAATAATTAAGAGTGATGACCACTATAAACATAAGAACAATTAAATGCTACAATTTTAACTTAATCACTTTAATTATAAAATCTTACATAATTCTTAGGCTACCTAGAGCTTGGAAATAGAGTAAGCTGCTAGCTGCACATTGAGTAATTTTGTATAGTCAGCTAAACACTTTAAAGCAATTTTAAAAATGAAATGAAAAATGACCCTTCTTAAAATAGATGTAGCAAAAACATTTCAACCATAAATAACAATTTCACTGACCTTGTATACTGAATTCCTTCATTTAAAGGTGTGAATTAAAAGCACTTGAGAATCTCAGGTGTATTTGGGGAGAGAAAACTTCTCCTGGGTATTGTATTTTGAAAAGAAAATTAGGACTTACAACTCAACTAAGTACTATAGTATGCCTTTAATTCATATTTTACACATTTTATGTAAGACAGTTATATCAATTGGGAATTTACAAATGTTCATAAACATCTATTTTATATTTCTGCTCTGAAACCAGTGTGATTTTTTTCTCTATATAAATCAGAGTTGCAACTGAGTTCCTATAGTTTAACGCACACTTTTTTTCTTGTGAAGTAAGAGTTAATGCTGGTCTTCCTCATATTCTCAATTCACTGGCTATTGTAAATGAATTTGAGGTATCACATTCCTAATTATTGCCATATGGGCAGATGAGGGCAAGAAGAGTGATGCGAATGGTGTGGAGATGTTCTGTGTCAGATGACAGGCTAAATCAAACAGCAGCGGTTCTCTGTGAAGTGGTGACTGAGAATACGATATGCATTAACTATTGCACTGGAAAAACTAAGACCCTGACATGGATTCATAAATGATGAACTGACTTATAATAGAAACAATTGAATGGGTTTTTCCCCCTTTCTTTTAAATTTAAGATGAATTGAAAAGTGAAAAAGGCTATTACAAATGATTTTCCTGGTGTCAAAAATTACTAAATAGTTCTCCTTTTTGACATTAGGAAAATGAGTGACAGCCCTTTATGTGTAACGTGCATGATGGATGGATCCCTTCACCGTCTCCCTTCTCCTTCCTCTTTTCTTTGTAACTGGATGGAACGGAACTATTTGCCAACTCGAAGTTGGCTTTTTGCTCCTCAGATTCTACCACCTTCTAAAATGTAAACCTCACCTGTGTCGTTTCAATAGCCGCCATATCAATGACATCTTCCTCACGAATGTAAAAATTCCCTGTCCACCTTCAAAGTATGAAATATTTAATGATTCTGTAGCCCCTCTTTTCTTGCCCCAACACCAAGGAGTTCAAACTCACTGAGTACTGGAGAAAACTTAACATACTGGAACACCTTTCCCTTTTCTGTTCAGTCCTCTTGGGTCAGGGGGTCCTTGGATAAGGGAAAGGGTTCAAAGAGCCTTTAATCTTTTGTGTTTGTGCTCAAGCTCTCCAATCTACTTATTCCTCAGTCCAGCTTCTCACAAGATCTCACTGTGGGTCACTGGATATTGGCATCTATCCATCGAAAGGAAACCACTAGGAGCTTCCATTTATCTTTACACTGCTTTGGGTACTAGAGAGAGACTGAAATTGTGTGAGTTGCCTAATACTATGAAGTGGACTTGCCTCAGCCACAGTTCACTGTCACATCTACAGAGTGGGTTTAATTCTAACAAAATACAGTCTTTTAGGATCCAGTTATTCTTTCACGTGAACCTAGATTTCATTTCTGTAAATCTGCCTGAAGACATTTTTCCAAATGGATGATTCTCAAGTATCAAACTGTATCTTTAATTGATATCAAGTAGTCTGGATTTTACAGATACAGTAAAGGCATCGATATTCTTAAATAGTTGAATTTTTAAATAGTTGAATTACAATCTCTCAGGGAGCATCAAATTGTGCTTTAGAGGGAAATGGAAGGAAAGGGCCTTCTCAGATACCTGACTGAAAATAGTGCTTGAACCAACTGTAGTTCCTTATGTTAGAGATCTCCCTAGAAAAGACTCCACAGCCTCCTACCTCCTAACTGTAGTCTTCATTACCCAAGGAAGCTTAGGTGTTTTTCTTTAAAACTATTAAAGAAAAGGCAGCTGTTATTTCTAATTCTGACTGATCATTTATCCTTTTTATGACATTAATAATGCATCTTAATTTCCTCATTTGTTATAATTAGAAAAATAATACCTATATCAAAGAGTTGTTATTATGATCATAAACATATGAACATGCTTAGCATATTTCCTGAAACATAGGCTGTCTCATGAAGTTAGTATCCTTATATTCTGCCAGTTGATCATTACTTTATATGAAATGAACACTGGAGAGATGGAGGAAGACAGGATTAGTGTGTGTGTGAGTGTGTGTGTGTGTGTGTGTGTGTGTGTGTATTCTATTCTACTTTATTTCTTACATGTATCAGGTATTTCTATGCAAATGTTGGATAGAGATGAAAAAATTTCTTTGTATTTTTTCAGGTACTTTAAAAATAATCATTGTAATCTTCTAAAATAATCTCTCCATAGTTAAGGTAAATCTTAGAAAGGATAAAAAGGATTAGAGGAGGCATAAGAATTTGTTGATATTGCTGCTCTCATGTAGAAAATCTTCGGTGGTCTGAGCTTTCTGTCTGAGTCCTTTTTCTGGTTCTCAATTTGTAAACACCAATCGCAGCAGGCTGGAATTAGGGGTTGAAAACTGTGATTTTGGTGTACAGTTGTCTCTCAATATCTGCCAGAGATGGGTTTCCCAATTTCCCAAGGTTACCAAAATCTGTGGCTGCTCAAGTCTTTTATATAAAATGGCACAGTATTTGCATATAATCTATGCACAGCTTCCCATATACTTTAAATCATCTCTAGATTTCTTATGCTACCTAACACAATGTAAATGCTATGCAAGTTGTTATTATAGTGTATTATTCAGAGTATAATGACAGGGGAAAAAGTTTGCATATGTTCAGTACAAATTCAATTTTTTTTCAAATATTTTCAATCCATAGTTAGTTTTTTCACAGATGAAAAAACCAGGGATACAGAGGGCAGACTCTACAGATAAATAGTTAATTTGAACCATATGTATTTTATGAATATAATTTTGAAAGCTAGGAGAAGGAATTATTAAAGAAAATGTTGCTATAGTGAACATTTATAAAGGATACCTCACTCTAAGAAGCCAAAAATTCAAATATATGTTAAATAATTTTATTTACTAATATATTTCTTTATATTCATTTCAGAAATTTATGTTTAATTAACTATCTTCGCTGGGTGTGGTGGCACATGCCTGTAATCCCAGTACTTGGGAGATTGAGACAGCAAGCCCCTCAGCAATTTAGTGAAACCCTGTTTCAAATTAAAAAAATAAAAAAGGGGCTGGTGGTATAACTTGGAGGTAGAATGATCCTGGGTTCAATCTTCAGCACCCCAAAACAAACAAAAGAAATTAACAATCTTCCCTATTGAATTAGAAACAAGAGGAAAATTAAAGGCATATTTTTGTTTTAATAGTTTAATTAAACATCAAAAATATTGTGTATATTTATGTTATACAACATGATGCTTTAAATGTTATAAAATAAGAATGCTTTGTGGAATGGGGTTAAATTGGGCTAAATAGCATATGTGAATAACATATGTAAATAACATACATGCTTTTTATGGTGCGAATACTTAAAATCTACTCTCTTAGCAAGTTTCAAGTATAGAGTACATTTTTATTAACTATATTCATCATAATGTATGCTATATATTTTGAACTTATTCCTCCTGTCTAACTAAAATTTTGTACCCTTTTTCCAACCTCTTCCAATACCTCCTCCCCACCCCCAGTTACCACCATTCTACTTATTCTCTGTTTCTATCAGTTCCACAAATAAATGGGATCATACAGTATTTACCTTTCTGTTCCTGGCTTATTTTCACTTAACATAATACCCTCCAGGTTCATCCATGTTATCACAAGTGATAGGATTTCCTTATTTTTTTAAGGCTGAAAACTAGTTCATGGTGAATATATAGCCACATTATCCAATCCAAATGCATTTTTAATTTGTAAATATTTGATTCACATGTAATGAGAGGCTTATTAAAGAAATGATCAGTTGAGATTTCCCTTAGTTCCTGGATTGTACTATTACTTTTATAACTGATTGTAACTCATATTAATATTAGGTTTTTTTATTGGTCCAGTTTGTTATAAACATAGAGTACTTTCAGAGACACCTCCTGGTATTATGACCCACATCAAGAAGCACTATTATCTTAAAAGTATGTAAACACAACATGACAGATTCCTAATTTTAAATGTTTATTACAATAAAACAATTATACAATTAATAAACGTATCTAATAAGCACCTGCGCTGTATAAATCTATGCAGATAAAGTATTATTTGTGATCTAATTGCAACACAAAGGGAATTGTGATCATTTCCAAGTCCCATGAGAATACAAATTAATTTCAACTTAGATAATTCATGTGGCTCTTTAATGTTGTAGAATTTGCATTTTGCTACCATTTCATTCTATAGATGTCTCTGGTTTTATTGAATCTGACCTGGAACACGCAGAATGACTCACAAACACGTGGGAGTCTCCGTGGTCTATCCAAAATTGTCATCACAATGGCATTATGACAATAAAATTTTATCAAAATGGACCGAGATAATCTATTCTGTGTTGAGTGAGCCTAAAGTAAAGACAGGATTCTGGCTAACAAGAATTGTACAAGTAAGGCCTTCCAGAAAGGTGCATTTTGATTTTGATTCTATAGAGAACACAGAACCACATCATGGAAGCACAGGAGAGTAGGCACAAGTGCAGAGAGGGGACTTGATTGTGGGAATGAGATTATTTAATTTTCTTAGCTAGAACTTCAAACCCATAGTGGAAACTTTGGCAAAGGAGAAAATGGAATATAGGCAGAGAAAAAGAAAGGGAGCAGGATATTTGAAGAAATTATTTTCACATTTGAATGTAGAATAGAGTAAATAAAAGGCTGAGAGTGGAGAACTATTAGGACTCAGGTAATTCTGAGCTGCAAGAGGATAATGCTTCTGAATAGGACATTTGATGAAAGATGCCATAGCAGATCAGGAACGTGTGGACACAGACTTTTTTATTTAAGCGACAGACATAGTTTTAACTACATAATTTTCTAACATTAGATGAGCAAAGTCAACACACATAACCCCATTTTACAGATAAAAAACTAATCTTATTGCAATTCGTTTGTATGTTGCAAAGTTGAAAAGATAAGTCCAGGTATTAGAAAAAATTCCCAGGTTATGGGCTTATAGTGCCCTGCTTTTATTAATGAAAAATAAATGCACATATTTTCATGGGGAGGTTTTATTTTAAAAATTTTATTCTTACAAATGATGAAAGTAATGAAATGTTTATAGAAAAATGTTCACAAAATTTTGATATCTCCTTCATAATTCCCCCCTCAATTTTTCTCTTAAAAAACTCAGTATTTCTTTTGTTAGTTTCCTTCTCTGCTTTGGACAATCAGTCTTACATTAAAGTTACTGTTTAACTACACGGACCCTTGTGCCAGACTGCTTGGTTCAAGTCTCAGCTCCATCGCGCACCTGCTGTGTGATGCCAGGTAAAGTATTTTCCTCTCTGTGCTTCAGTTTCTTCATCTGTGCAATAGAAATAATAATACAGTGTACCTTCCAGGATTGTTGTAAACCATTCCACACATAGCAATGGGTTCTGCCACAAACCAAGCTCATATTACATATTAGCAAATATTACAAGAAAGTATTACATCTTAGCTTTTACTATTTGCCTTTTACTTACAATATCAACTTCTAATAAATGCTAATAGAGGTATGATGTGTGTGTGTGTGTGTGTGTGTGTGTGTGTGTGTGTGTGTGTGTGCTCAATAAGCTGAGGTTTCTGTTTTTCTTCAGTTTTAAGTCAGAAAAAGTAACTTAGCTGTTTTTCCACTATGTGGAAATCATTAGTATAACCCTCTCTAGAGAGGCATTCATGTCACCCTCGCTGATGTTACTGTCAAGCCACCCCACCTTTTTGGGGGTTTTATTTCATTTCATTTCATTTCATCTTATCACTGGAGGTTGAACCCAGAGGCATTCTACCTCCAAGGTATACCCCCAGCCCTTTTTTGGTTTTTATTTTATTTTATTTTGTGGTACTAAGGATTGAACCCAGGGGAATTATACCTCTGAGCTACACCCCTAACCCTATTTTTTTTAATTTGAAACAGGGTCTCACTAGGTTGATGAGAGTCTCCCTACTTGCTGAGGCTGTCCTCGAACTTGCGATCTTCCTGTCTCAGCCTTCCAAGTACTAGGATTACAAGTGTGCTCCACCATGCCTAGCTTATTTTTATTTTACTTTACTTTACTTTGAAACAGGGTCTCACTAAGTTTTGAGGGTCTCACTAAATTACTTAGGCTTGCCTTGAACCTGTGATCCTCCTGTTTCAGCCTCCCAAGGACTAGGATTACAGGCGTTCACCACTGTGTCTGGCTCCTTTTGGTACCTGTATTCCTGGAGAAATCTCCCAGTCCTCTTCAGTGAGAGCTGCAATTCCCGCATGCCCTTCTGAAGAGTACTGTCCAGGTTGCAAGTCCAAGTCTGGCCTGACAGTTGGATGATTTCACGAGGCCATTTCTTCCCCTGGTCTAAGCATTAGCTTCCCCGGCCATGTGCATGTTCATCCGGATTTGTATTATGTTTTTCAATTGACCAACTAAATCCCTTGAGTCTTTTGCCATGTTGAAGGTGTTGACCAATTATGACATGCCACTCGCCCCACTATTTCATCTTACCTCATCATTAAAGGAATTCCAATGGAAGAAGAAACAACTAGATAGCAGTTAACGAGTCATCACAGTTTGAAACTTACCTGTTTTTCTAAGAGGGAAGGAGAAATGGTGGTCCATTCGTCATGTAATACTTGAAGTGACGCTAGTTGCTGTAATGAACAACCCAGAAGGTGTACAATGGCTTGAAGATGAAAGACATTTATATCTTAGTTACATAACATCTCTTCTCTAAATGATGGTTCGTGTCTCCTGATCTTTTTGACTTGTGACTTTCAAAGTTACTCCATGGAGGAAGAGCAAAGAGCACAGAAAATGCACAGAGAACACGCCCATCTCTCTCAGTTCCCCCAGCAGTAACTTAGTCCCAGAGCTGCACAGTGCTGCAAGGGAGGCAAGGGAATGGAGCGTAGCTGTGTGCGCTGGAAGAAAGGGAAACAAACGGAAGTGGACCTCATCACTCTCAGCCACACAGTGGAGTTTGCAAGAGTATAACTGAATTTGTGCTAGGTACCGCTAAACACTACGTTAATGGATATTTAATGACATAACAATATACACATTTTCAGATGAAATAAGCATGCTACCAAGTAGAAGATCATAATCCAATTTCATTTTAAAATAGATTCACACATATATACTTATATATATAAAGTATGTGTATATGTACATGTCTTATGAAGATGTTCATATCTGCATATATGGTATAAAGACTGTGAGGTGTGTTGGATTAGAGATCATGTTTGTTTTCTTTTTCTTACTGTTTCAGTTTCTAATTTGTCTACAATAATATATATTTTAAGATAAAATTATACTTGCAAATATGCATACTGTTTATCTTTCTATTACGTTGTACCTTTTTTAGTTTAGGTCTTTTGTTCCATCTGTCTGAATGTTTATCTGTTCTGATTCTCCACCCTACATCTTTGTATTCCATCCTAGCATTGTTCTGTCTGAGGTTCTCAAAGCGCATCATACATTGCATATAATTCAGTGATCTCAGCACTGAACCAAACAGGATCTGTTTGTTATGACCCTAGCATCCTTCAAAGACTTTGCCTTTCCACCTCTGGGTCCCTTATGCTTACTCAAAGGTGTCATACATTCTAGGTACTCACTCAACATTCATCTAAAGAAAAGAATAAATGATGCAATATCAACCCCTTAATCCACATACTTACTTGTTTCTCTTCATTCAATCTGAAAAAATACATATCTGTAGTTTCTTAAAGTTTGTTTCTCCACTGTGTCCCAATTGAGGAATGATAATAGTGACAAAATAGTTAACATTTATTCTATACTATCTATGTGAACTTTGTGCCAGACACTGCTCTGCTTTACAGATTTTAGTCATCTAGTCTTCCCAGCAAACTCAAGATGCAGGTACTATTACTATTCCCATTTTAAGATGAACAGGTGCAAAGAAATTAGGTAATTTGCCCCAAATCACACAGGAAGTGGCAAAGCCAGGCAAAATCCTAGCTCCAGAATCTATTTATTTAATCACCATGATCTACTCCCTTAAACACCCGCAGGGCTCTCAATTGTTCTACATAAATTTGTACAAAAGGTTTCAAATTATGTTGCCGATAAATTGAGCTGCTGCATTTATGTACACTGTCACACAATTAGGAAGGGAAAGAACTGGAATACACCATCTCCAAAATTTATGTGATAATAGAAATTATATTAGTGGTGCGGAGCTTGTTCTTAATAAACAGCTGCTGGCTCTCAATGGTTTCTTTCTTTTCCCTTCCTTTTCTTCTTTTCTTTCTCCTTCCTTCCTTCCTTCCTTCCTTCATGCTAGGAATTGAACTCGGGCATTTTACCTCTGCGTTGTACTTCCACTCCTATTTTATTTCTTATTTGGAAACAGGATCACACTAAGTTGCTGAGAGCCTTGCCAAGTTGCTGAGGCTGGTGATCCTACTGTGTCAGCCTCCCAAGTACTGGGATTACAGGTGTGCACCACTATGCTTGGCTCATTACTTTTTTAATAACTTTTTTAAACCAAGTTCTGGAATTTTTAAATACATAAAAATCAAGCTTCTCAGAGTCTAATTTTACCCTTTGAAAAACATTTGAACATCATTTAATGTGTTGTTTATTTTGGTGGAGAGGTGCTGGGGATTGAACATAGGGCCTGGCACATGCTAAGCACTCACTACCAGGGAGCTACACCCCCAGCCTCTTTAATGGTCTTGACCTTCTGGCACACCTTCCATTGAAGAGTCTACAGAGATTACTAGCATTGAAATGCAGGTTTATCTGAGCCAAGGGACTAGAACTCCTCACAGCATCTTGACACTTTGCTATCCATTCTTCTGTCTTGGGTTTCAATTCCTGCAGCCATGTTTGTTCTGTCCTTCCTAGTTAAAAGTCATTCCCTCTGATAGGAGAGGGGAGTAATTAGAACTGCACACAGTTTCTACCACTTATTACTAAGTATGTTTCTGTTCTGTGGAATGAACCAATCCTTTCCTTGTGGTTCTTGCTCTTGTTCTTCCTGCTCTTGATCAGCCATTCCTATCAATATTAGTAGTAGAATCAGCTTTAGCATTTTTTAAAGTTTCTCTGCCTTCTGGATTATAATTTCCTGAGGCAATTGTCGGGAGCCATTCCCTTCTCTGAGTTACATAAACAACCTGGCAAGGCGAGGATTTCACCAAGTGTTGCTGATTTTGTTGATCGTGGCTGTAACAACAGAGGGAGGCTCGTGGATTGAATGAGTTGACCGCTCCTTGACCTGGGAAGGGAGAGGGGTGCTGCGTGAGAGCACGATGTTTGTCTGCTTGTTGCTATTGTATACATCTGGTGCTATGTTGTTTGTCTGCTTGTTGGTGTTAATATTGTGTACATCTGATGCTCTGAAAGAATATATAAGGTCCGAGCAAAATAAAGATGACAAGGCAGTTCTGACTGACCATCACACGGCAGTGTGGACTGACCGTCCTCCCGATAAGGCTCCGGTATTGACTGAGAGTCCTCCCGATAGGGCTACGGTATTGACCGCAGTTCTCTTGAAGCTATCCTTTGTCTTTCCTCTTTCGTCTCTTGTCTTTATGCTACTCCTTGTCTCTCTCTCTCTTTTTTCTCTCAATCCTCACTCCCCATTTCAGGAACAGTTCGAACCCTTCGACTCTGCCGGCGGGCTCTGGCAGGCAATGTTTAGTTGTCCATACAACTCTCTGTGTAGATACCTTTTATTCAATCTTTCAGTACAAAATCAACTTCTAACTAGAGAATCCATTTATCATTTAAATATCTGCAAGGGGGAAAAGTTTGTTAGAGTGCATCAATCACTGTCTAGTGCTAACTTGCTTTATTTCTCTTAAAACAATTATTTTTACAATATTTTTTATACCTAAGAGTTTGGAGGAATGAAACCATCATGTTATAGCAAAAAAGATGGCAACAAATTTATTATGAGGGGATAGAGATAGCTTCTTTCTTTCTACTCCATTTCTCTCATAATGAGGTTCTTTGTATTTGTGACTTGATAGAATTTCTTTCCTTTAGAATTTTCTGATGTTATTGAATTATCTTCCTTTTTTAGATACTAGCTCTGGAATGGTTGCTATAATTTGATCTGAATTTTCTAACTTTACTGAGTATTTTCCTGAGTATTTTTATCTTTTAAAAAATCACAGTAACAATCTTCATGCTTCTATTATGTGTGTTTCTCAAAATGATTCATGTTGGTTGAATGGTTTCCTTCAATACCAATTAGGGCTTGCTGCTGACAACTAACCACAAACTTAACAAAAAAGGGAATATTTGGCTCCCTAACTGGAAAAAAGAGGAATGAGGTTAGCACCAGCAGGACTGGCTCTGCAGTCCCATATGCCATCATGGTGGACCTGTCCTCTCTTTTCGTGGCCTGGCTCCATTTCTCTATCTAGTTTCTTTCTCCATCAAGGTTTTTCCAGGTGGCATGGAAGGTGACTGGTGGTATCCTCACAGCTTCACATAAAGAAAAAAAAATCCATAATAGCAGCCTTCTTCCTCCATTCCAGGGAAGACACTAATTAGCTAGCTCTGCTTAGTGGCTTGTGGGTCCTTGAGCCAACCTCTGTGCTATGAAGGGATACATCTCACTTCTTAGCCAGACTGGATCATCACGTCCCCTGTGCAGCAAGCAGTTTAAGCACGCTTAGTGACAGCTCAATCCAAAGGACATGGTATAGAAATGTGTTAATTGTACAAAAATAACAGTAGAGTGCTACCACCATAAAATAGAAAAAGAATACTGTGCATGCTCAGGTAATAGATATTCTCTTTACTCTTATTGACTCTTTAACCTTCTGGTTGAGAGTGTAGCATGGCAAGTCTAGGTTCCTTGATTTATCAGCATGTGATTTCCAGGTAAATTACATTAAGTTGGGTTATGTCCCCACTATGAGGTAAGCACTGTGCTAATACAGTGGCTTATCCAAAATACAATTTCCTTGTCCCATACACACTATTTTTAAACTGCTCTAGCATTATAATCTATATTAGGAAATGTCATTTCTCTTCTGTCTGGCCAAAGGGTTCTTATAATTTTCTTAGTTATTTATTGCTGGGCAACAAACCCTCTCAAAACACAAAGACCTGAAACAAGGATGGTTATTTTGTCTACATCCCCGCAATTTGTGTAAGGGTCTGTGGCAGTACCTCATCTCCTCTCTATTTGGCCTTGTTGGCAGTCTGGAGGCTGGCTAGTAGAAGCACCTGAAGGCTTACTTCTCACTCACATGGCTCATGGTTGATGGCTATTGGCTGAGGCTTCAGCAGAGGCTGTTGCCTGGAATAGCGACATGTGGCCTCACCATGCGACCAGGGCTTCCAGACAACATGGTGGCTGGGCTCCAATGGTAAACATCCTCAGAGAAAAAAACCAGGTGACAGCTATGATAGTTTTTATATCTTAGCCTTAGGAGCTGCTCAGCCTCACTTCTGCATTCTATTCCTTGAAACACCCACAAAGAACCTCTCCATTACAAAGGGAAAGGAGAGAAACTCCTTTTTTTGTTTTTTTGGAGGGAGGATGGTAAGGTTCTGGAAGAGTATGTGAGAAAGATGTGAGACTGGACATATTTCTGTGGCCATTTTCAGACAATACAATCTGCCACGATGATATACTTAGTGATGATGAGGTAACTTGCTTGAGCTTCTTTGTTCCTTTAGCTTCTTCCAAGGATTATCACTCTCTGCTACTACTTCCTGATTCATGTATTTAATTTTTCTAATAAATATTAAATATATATTTACTATTAGAAGATCCAAGGAGAGATGCAGATTCAAGAAAGACTGAATGGTTTACTTCAGAAAGTTTACATGCGCCTTCCATCTCATATTAGAGGGATGAGTCACTAAGCAAGGAATCCCTTCTAATGATATCATCATAAAAGGGAATATTTTCTAATATATTTGTTTGTTAAATGTAGAAGTTTGCATTTATCTATTAACTCGTGCTTTTATAAATCCAAATGACTTGTTTCGAGGTTTCCTTTCTATTATTTTTCTTTTTTTTTTTTTGCGGTACCGGGGATTGAACGCAGGGGCGTTCTACCTCCACGCTACACCCCCGGCCCTATTTTTTATACTTTATTTTGAAACCGGGTCTCACGAAGTTGCGGAGGGGCTCACTAAGTAGAGAGAGAGAGACAGTGAGAGGGAGAGAGAGCGAGATAGCTGAGGCTGTCCGTGAACCCGGATCCTCTGGTCTCCGCCTCCCAAAGTACTGGGATTACAAGCGTGCGCCACCACGCCCGGCCTCCTTTCTATTATTTTTCTAAAGAAATACTTCTTTCCTACCTTTTTCTCCCCATCATACCCATTGTCTATGGTAAAGGCATTTGTATTTTTTTCAAGTCACTCTTAACATTGAAATTCTCCTAAATAATGTCATTTAGTCATTCTTTGTTTCTTCATATATAAGCATTGCCAGTTTTACTCTAAAAATAAAACTCTACTATAAATGTTTCCCTTAAGAAACAATACTTATCTACATTTCTCCCTCTCATCAGGTTCATATGCTAGTTAATGTAAAGCATTAAAAGTGAAAAACTCAAGTTTCTCTGGTCACTGTATACTGAGAACTTCAGAGAACTAAGGGACCAATTATTTTGACTCAGAAATAAAGACTATCACTGTGTGGCAATTGCCATTATCTCTCTCAAGGGAATTTGACATTCTGACACTAGCAGAAACAGGTCTCATAGATGCTTCAATAGATGTCAGGTTTTTAGTAGATATTGTGAAAAATAACTTTTAAAGACAGATTTGTTGCATTTAATGACACCGTGAGAAGTTTTCTAGAAGGATATGCAGGTTTGCCTTTGAGATCCCTTTTCCAAATTTTTCTTCCACCTGTAACACTGCTTTTTCAAATTCCTGCTTAATTATGTGCTTCTATCTCTTTCCTCAAGGATCACAACAAAAGTCATTGGAGGGTTGTGAAAACAGCTTCCTCCTTAGCAGTCTGTAAATTACGCATCATTTAGGACAATTATCTGTGTCATTGCCAGCCCATATAGCACCTTATTTATTTACTTAATTTATTTTTGCAGTGCTGGGGATCAAACCCAGGGCCTTGGACATGCTAGACAAGCCCTCAGCCACTGGGCTCCACCCTCAGCCCACCATTCAGCACTTGAAAGCTGCTCCTTCTGGCAGATTCAGCCTCATAGCAGTAAAAACGTGGAGAGGTGCACAAAGACTGATGTTCAGCCTTTGCTGCCCTGTCAACCCAGCCACGGGTGACCTCTCTGCTTCTCTGGCTCCTCCAGCATTGGTGGCACCCTGTGCGCACTCCAGAGCTGTGAGGTACAGCAGACACAATCTGTAGGCAGGGATGATGTTCTGAAGCCCCTGTTCTGAAGAATAAAGGTTTTGGGAAATCATTTATGTCTTTCTTTCTAAATCCTGAGCCAACACAATATGCAAAACTATCAGCTGAAAGAAAATCTTATTTTTGAAGACTAAATTTATTGTCAAAAACAAAAACAAAACCAAAAGCCTTAACATCAACAGAGAAGATGGAACCATGATGCAGCCTTTGAATGGCAGAGCTTGGTGAGTTCCCATTGGTCAATCTGCCCCTTCGGAGCACAGACAAAACTAACCTGTTGTTTGGGATGAAGGGATTTATTACTAAGCAGAAAAGAGAGAAGGAAAAGTACTGATGATTGGGAAATATCTAAAAAGGGGATTCTCAGAAGCTTAGGGGATAACTAATAAGCAGGTTGTTTGTTCTACATTTTTGTGGACAAAACATGAGTACCCCCTTAAGCAAATAAATACATCAGATGGTAGAACCACAGCCCCTTACTAAACTGCAGTGTATTACCCAATGCATTTGGAAAGGTGCTAGGGTAGAAGCTATTTTGCCAATAAATTTCATCTTTAGAAATTACCTCATTAATTTACAAAGAACCCAATTCTCTACAAAAGACCTTATTTCTATTCTTACTTGCCACCTTATTTCTATTCTTACTTGCATTTTGGATTTTTTAAAATAGTGGATATTTGAGAAATGGAAAAAGCAAATAGGAAACAAGAAAATTTAAATTGCGTAATTGCGATTTACAAAAGAATTTGTTTAGCAGTGTTGGCCACTGAAGAATTAAATCTGTGTCATTTGGTTTGAAAACATAAGCCCTATGATTCTCTTTTGGATAAGAGAGTATTATAAATAATATTAGCTTCTATTCAAACATGTACCATGTGACAAGCATTATGCATTGTATTTGTTATTTTATTTTATCTTCACAACAAACATAGAAATATAGTTGTCCCTAGTTTCAAATCAGAAAACCAAGCCTTTGTGAGTGTAAGAAAACTTGCCCAAGTTACTTAAGTTAGCAAATGAAGAAATGAGATTTCAATTCCATTTGGTTTTACACCAAAACCCTTGTTTTTAGCCCTAAATGGTCTTCCCAGCTTTGTCGGAATCCCTTAGTACTGCTCCATATAACTTGGTTTTAATATTTTATAGTCTTAGTCTGAATAATTTATAGGCCAAATTACTTAGTGATGTGTCACTAGTTTATTGGGGATTTTGAACTCAGTGGGGTATAAAATGACCTGATTCTTTTTTTTTTTTTTTTTTTTGCAGTACCAGGGATTGAACCCAGGGGCGTTCTACCTCCGCGCTACACCCCCGGCCCTATTTTTTATACTTTATTTTGAAACCGGGTCTCACAAAGTTGCGGAGGGCCTTACTAAGTAGAGAGAGAGAGAGAGAGAGAGACAGGGAGAGAGAGAGAGAGAGAGCTGAGGCTGTCTGTGAACCCGGATCCTCTGGTCTCTGCCTCCCAAAGTACTGGGATTACAAGCGTGCACCACCATGCCCGGCTTGATTCTTTTTACTTTTTCACTTGTACACTGTGGAATTGCCTTGTCCTGCATCTTTCATGACATCTTGGGCAGATTCTACAACTTTCTGTTCATTCTTCATTACTAAAATTTAGTCCAATCTATTTCATAAACTTCTAATCCAATTTAGAATGTTCCTCCCCTCCCATGCTGATCAGATTTGTCCTGAGAGAACAGGATTAGGGGAGGGGTCTCTTTTACTCCTCCCCAGCCCCCAGCTAGCCCACCACTGCTTTTGTAGATCTAGCTCCCACAGTTGACTGGAAGCTAAAGCACTGTATGGAGGTTTTCTTTCCTTGGCCCTAGCTTTTTGGGTTCTGCTTAGGGCTGATGTGATATATAATTTTTTGAGACCATCCAACCTGTCATCATTAAAAACTCCCTTAGAAATGGGCAGCTGTAGCCAAGCGCTGAGGCACTTGTCTGTGATCCCAGTACTTGGGAGGCTGAGACAGGAAGATTTCAGGTTCAAGGCCAGCCTCAGCAACTTAGCAAGACCCTCAGCAACCTAGTAGACCCTGTTTCAACAAAAAGGGCTAGGGGTGTAGTTCAGAGATAGAACACCTCTGAGTTCAACCCCCAGTACCAAAAAAAAAAAAAAAAGGGGGTGGAGGTGGTGGGGGGACAGCCATGTTCTCCTGTTGATTCATGCCAGTGGTCCCATTGGCCACCTCCTGTCAGGGGGAGACAGTAGCTCCTGTTGCCCCTGCACTGTGTGCCCTGCACCTGCAGCAAAGGCCTGCAGCCAGCTTCCATCTTTCTGTGACGCCCATCAATCCCTTCTCTCCCTGTGGCAGGATGGCATCAACGTATCTCCCACTTCAGAACTATCCAGACAGAGGACATGTGTCACTTTCTTAGCTATTGCCCCCTTGCCCAGCTCCTCTAGTGCAGTGAACACCCAGAAATGCAAACATCCAGATAAGGAAAAAGGCATGGTATCACTTTCTAGAACTCTCTGCCTCAGTTGGCCTTCAGGCAGGGAGAGTGCCCCATTGAAGAGGACAGGAGAGGTGGGGAGGAGAGAGGAAAGGGAAGTTTCTCCTCTGAACTCTGCACTCCCCTGTTTTCTACCCTGAGGACTCTCTGCCTGGCTGTGGAAAGTGGGAATGGGGAGTTTGATTGCCTAAGCGGACTCTGCTTCTGAGCTGTGGAGGAAAGTTCTGACTCCAGTTCTCAGTAGCTTAGTGACAGTTTTTTAAATATGGATCACTTAAGTCAGGAATGGTGGTGCATACCTGTAGTCCCAGTACTTGGGAGCCTGAGACAGAAGGATCACAGGTTCAAGATCAGCCTCAGCAACTGAGATCCTCAGCAACTTAGCGAGACACTGTTTCAAAAAAAAAAAAATTGTGTGACTTAATTTCTTTTCTGTTTAGCTTTGGGCCACTGTAGCTGTGAGGCAACCACAATTCCACAAAACACAATAATTCACATTTGGCATTGTATTAAAACATGGAAAAAGTGATTTAGAATGGTTTTTCTATAAAGTGGATGTAATTGTTTTCCTTAATAAATTTCTTATGTTTTAAGGGAAATAAACAAAAACTTAATCTAGCAGTGGTAACTAAAAGTGCTCACATTGTATAATCCTTTTAAGTGTCTTTATTTACATTTGTGAATCTCAAGGGTTCTATGATGAAGATAAAGTATCATTATCACCATCTTATACATAAGACCATGAGGCTTAGATAGGAAAATGTTTTTTAGAATCTCACTCTTAAAGCCAGGTGCAGTGGCACACACCTATAATCTCAGTACTTGGAAAGTCGAGACAGGAGGTTCACAGATTTGCGGCCAGCCTCAGCAACTTAGCGAAGCCCTCAGCAACTTAGTGAGACCCTATTTAAAAATAAAACAGGGCTGGGTGTAGCTCAGAGGTGGAATACCCCTGGGTTCATTCCCCACTACCATAAAAAAAAGAAAAGAATTAAAAAAAAACTTGACTCTGAATGAATTGCTCATTCTTTATGTACCTGGCTTCAGAGAGTGTCCTAGAAGAGCCTGAAATTGAATTCATGTTCTAGAGACCTATTAAATCATTAAAAAAAATAGAGCTGGGGAAGAAATTCACAAAGAAACTGATTTCAGGAGAAGTCTAGCATTACCCTGAACCAATGAGCATGACGGTGTTAGCTGCACTGTACAACACAGCTTCTGCTTGGATGCAGACGGTAGACTTCCATGCCCTCACCACCCGGACTTCAGCTGTGGGCTGCCTTACAGGGAATGGGTTGGGGGTGAAGGCACCTCCTCGGCACTCAGGGTTCAAAAGAACCAGCTACGACAGTACTACACCACCTCTATCCATGCTAGTAGTTAATGGAGACATAGAAGACGACTAAACAGAAGACCACGGTGGGCACTTAGAAGGATATCTGAAAGGTCAAGAGAAATGGTAGCGTTCTTACATCACCCTTTGTCTGGAATAAAAGGGTACCTGTACCTGTTACTTTCAGTGTAAAGTGATCATTACAATCTGTTATTTCTTAGGACTTCTCAGAACACAAGTCACCTAGATGGTAATTAGTATATTTTGGAAGGACAACACATAATTTCATAACTTTCTCCTCTTAGGCAAAGAGGAGTTCAACCACAAGGCAAGATGACATGAGGTTCAAGGTAATGTCTTGCATGAAAAGGCAATTTGGGCTCAACAGGGAGAGATTACATGACAAATACAAATGATAATTTATTATGCTTAGTTTTAAAATGCCTTATGTGCATATACCTTAGATATAATTACTAGGTATTCTTACCAAATGAGAAAAATTTAATATGATCAACTTTCTTTAAGACAATTACTCATGTTTACTTAAGGTACCTAACCAAGTCCCATTACTTTAATTTGAATTCATATCACAGTAACATTTTAAAGTATTTCATTGAAACACCCATTATAGTATTCTTACATCACAATTGCTAGCATTTACTGATAGCAGATCCTGTGTCAGGCAATATTCTATTTGTCATGATTCACTCAATCTGTACAACGATCATGGGGGATAGATACTATTATCGTTTCTCTTTTGAAGATGAAGAAACTGAGAACAGAGCAGTTCAATAACATGCCCAAAGTGACGTGGTTGTTGGGTGACAGAGTCCATATTTGAATCTAGACAGTATGCTTTTAGAGCCATGCTCTGAGTATGAAATAGATTGAAATATGTTTTAACATTCATGAATTTGGGGCCGGGCGTGGTGGCGCACGCTTGTAATCCCAGTACTTTGGGAGGCAGAGACTGGAGAATCCTGGTTCGTGGCCAGCCTTGGCTCTCTCTCTCTCTCTCTCTCTGTCTCTCTCTCTCTCTCTGTCTCTCTCTCTCTCTGTCTCTCTCTCTACTTAGTGAGGCCCTCCACAACTTCGTGAGACCCGGTTTCAAAATAAAGTATAAAAAATAGGGCCGGGGATGTAGCGCGGAGGTAGAACTCCCCTGGGTTCAATCCCCGGTACCACAAAAAAAAATAAACAAACAAACAAAAAAAATTCATGAATTTGGGTGCTTATTTTTGTCCCTATATATTCTATTTTGACTCCTTGTTTGTAGATTATATAAATTAAACATTCATAATAAACCATGTATCCTGTTGATGTAAACAGGAACATGGAGGCTCAATAACACAATAGCTGGACAAGGACAAAGTACACAATGCTATTAAAAAGTAAATCACTTTATTATACAAATATATTTATTCCTGGATGTATAAAGCAAAATACATTGTTGTGTATTTTTATTTTTGTAATTACCTACAATTATGTACATAGTTTGTAAAACTCAATTGATTGATTATAAAATATGTCCTATTCTTTCCTATTTTTCCCAAGTATTTTCTAGATCCTACATCTAGTCTTTCCTAAAAACAACACATATGTGTGTTAAGTATCTATCTGCGTGCTTCCTCTTGTCCTTTCTTCTTCACCACTTAATCAGCTTTTACTGTATAGACACATAGGAGATCAAAACATAGGAACCATGTTCTAGGCCCTTGAGGGAAATATAGCCTAACAAGTGGAGAGGCTTATGCCTTTGAGCACCAAAGGATTCCTAGCTATAATTTATTTGTGTGAAACTTAGGCAAAACACTTATGTTTTCTCTTTGGAAATTTAGAGGTTCGGATAGCTTCTAAAATCTCAAGTTCTGAAGACAAAAATAATCTAAAAGTAATTTCTAGTTTCATAATCTCAAAGTTAATAGGAAATAAATACTGGCAAAGTGAGCATGTAAGTGTAAGGTATAATTAATAAAGTGATTAATAAAATATTTCCTATCAATGCAAGAGATTAAGCCAAATGTAATAGGTACTATCAATAAATTCGAAATGAAAATCCATAGTGAATGTGTAAAAGGGAACTTATTAAAAATAGAAAATAGGAATTTGCCTGAAATATATTATTTGATCCCTATTACTGGATTATTGGAAACCCCATCTTAATTTCTCATGAGTCTAATTCCACATGCACATCAGTCCCATGCTTAGTTTGTTCTTTTAGTATATTATTCTGACACAAAAAATGAAAGATATTCATACATTATTCATAATATAGTGCCACAACCATGTTTTAAATATCCTTGAATTACCTTATTTTATAACTGTAATTGAAAATATTTTTCGGAATAAAAATTAATTTAGAAAAATATATTTTACTATCTAAATAAAACTGCTTTACTTTCAGAACAAGGTTTACATTGATTGTAGAATTTATTGCCACTTTATTTTCATGAAGTTTATCAACTAAATTATAGCCTATTTTGCATTACCAAAGGACTGACAAATGCAAGTTTTTTTTATAAATGGCACTGGTATTCTGTGTTATTCATTTATAAGTGCGACTGGTATATGTATATATATTTTGGTATACATATATTTGTATATATGTATATATTATATATGTATATATGTATCTACATATATACATATATATGTAGATATATCTACTATATATGTAGATACATATATACATATATAGTAGAAAGTTAAGATTTTTTAATAAGTTACTTCTTAAAAGGCATTTTTCCACTCAAGAAAGCATTCACATTTCACAAGGTACTTTTTATTAATTTCAAAATATCTTATTCATCCACAAGGTGTTCTAGAGTTTATACACAATTTGAATTTTAATATCTTTACCTGAAATTTCATACATTGTTAACTAACTCTCAAATCAGGGGGTTTTAAGGGATCATCTGCATTTGACTTTTTTTCCCCTAAAGCAAACAATGCCAAGAGCCAGTTTATTAATAGTGATAGAGACTAAACACCAGGATGTGGGTATTCATAATTATGTTTCACAGTAGCGGTTCACCTCTAAATCATATCATACAGTGTGGCATGCACAAGTATTTTGTTTAAAAATGAAAATGAATGTAGATTCTTTTCACAATGACTATAAAAAGGACATTTGTGTTTTTTTTAAAGGAAGCCTCTTTAGGGTTGCCAACACCAGTCAGAATCCAGGTCCACCTGTATGTGAGTCCCTTTGCTGCCAGGGGTAGTGCACCCAGCTGTGTTTTTGCTAAGGAGTTATAGAAATCCACCCCAGCCCACAGAACTCAAAAGCAAAGGTGCAGATACTGGTGACTTGTTGACTGGGAAAGAAAGAAGGGCATCCCACCTTGGGCATTCCCAGCTCTGTGTCTTCCCAGGCCCTGAGCCCCTTGCTCTGCTGTAGCTGCATCCAAACATGTTCTGGTCCATGGTACTTAGCCAGGGTTGCTTCTCAGACAGTAAGAAAAAGTGATATGTTAAGTTCCTCACTGTAGACTGCATGGGTCTGCTTCATCATAAAACAAAAGGGAGAAAGAGTGAGCCTAGAATGGTGACACTCTGTAATTTTAAAGATTATCTTTCAAGGTTCCCTGGAAAGAGATCTAGTTACGTTGTCTGCTACATGAAGAAGTTTCAGTATTGAGAAGCAGGACCATTGGCAGAGAGGAAACGGACAACTCATTCAAAGATCAGACCAGAAGGATCTCCCTGGGGCTCTAACCCAATCCTAATTTTAGAAAGGAAAGCCTGGGAAGAAAGGGTGCCTTTTATTTACCTTTGTCTTTCCTTACTTTAAAAACATTGTTTGCTAATGGAAAATTCTCTGGCCGGTAAGTTACTGTTTTGAGAACCCAGTGTAATTTAAAAAGCATTTTCATGGGCCCTTAGAAATAAAGAATGACAATTTTCACATCCTTCAGAAATGAAACTAGCTTGTTCTATTTTGATCCCTCTGAAAGAGGCACAGGGAGAGGTTTATTGGCATCGCTTTTCTACTTTTGATGCCCTCTGTGGGAGGTGCTAGTCGAATGCAGACATGTTCCCAAGGCTTCGATTCCAGGGTCCTACTGAATGACTTATCCAGATGGAAGCGATAGAAGTCTTCTTCCTCATCATGTGATAAATCAGCTTATTGAGGATTTATGCTAAATAGAGCCCTTGATTATAAAGAGATGGGTTTTTAACTCATTTTTAAGATTATGTGCTCATATATAGCTATGCTGCTAGGGTTTTTTAACATTTCTGGTATAGTAAAGAATATATCTATTAGCCCCTCAGGAGAGGTACCTCCCCTCAAAAATCCTTATTTTTTGGGGGAAGAGGGTACTAGATATTGAACTCAGGGGCATTCCACCTCCTAGGTACACCCCCAACCCTTTTTAATTTTTATTTTGAAACAGGGTCTTGCTAAATTGCCGAGGGTCTCACTAATTTCTGAGGCTGGCCTGGAACCTGTGTTCCTCCTGTCTCAGCCTTCCAAGTACTGGGATTACAGGCGTGCACCACAGCGCATAGTCCAGAAATCCTTCTTTTTAAAAATGGCAGATTGTGTTGTTCCGTGCTACCTTTAATCAATTATATACTTTCTACATTTTGAAATTGATGTTGTTCTCAGAAAACAGATGGCATGGGACCCACTTGTTACACATCTGTGATCAACAATGCAGTCAAGATTTTTTTAAGAGTAGACCACATTGTCCGTCTTATTAAATTTATTAACTTCAACTAATATATTGACCATTAGAAGTATTATGTGTTTTTCATCTGAGAAAATATATTACCACTAATAAACATATAAACTATATACATCATCGATTCAGATAGTATAATATAGCAGTTTATTTTATACTATGTGAAAGTTGTCAGCAGGAAATCCCTGATTGGAAAAAATAGCATAATATTAATTACAGGCACCATCTGTGCAAAACAATAAGAAAACCAATATTTTAATACAATGACTTCATGCATGTCAGTTATCTTCAACATTAAATGCTGCGGTTTTGTTGATGCCGTTTACCTGTCTATTAATTTAAATAATGGATGTTCCTACAGAGGTTGAAACTATGAATAAATGAATTAAAATTAAATATAATGAAATATTTAAATAGGTGTAACATGAGTAGGATTCATTCTCCAAAAATATATCCTGTATGCATGTATGGATATACAAATTACCGTACCATCTGCTAGGTTTTTACAGGTTGAGTAAAAATTTTCTTTACACATGAAAGGCATGTCGTAGATTCTTTGCAGTGAAAAGATTATTCAGTTGAAAAGGTTGAGACAAATGGTCTAACTCATGCCTGGCAATGGTCAGACTCAAAGAGTACCTTCAAAAGATAAGGGCAGGGGTCGTCATAAAAAAGATCATTTTCTATTTAAATTTTGAGCTCCTAAGCTAACATTTTGCTAATTATGACAATGGATGCTGCTCCAAGCACCAAAGGACCCCCTTTCAACTGTCCTTTTAAACTACCATAACCTGCCACCTGGTACATTCTTTTTATATCCACTTTAACTTCTGACTTCAATAAATATTTATTGAAAAAATTAGCAAATTCTATTCTGGAGAAGGGGGTGGTGAGAAAAGAGGTTTTCTTCACTCTCAGTACCAGTCACCTTTTTGGTTGGCTTATTAAGACTGCTTAGTCCTGCCTAGTGCTGATGTTTTCTTACCAGCCAAAGAGCATAGACTTCAGAGCTTCAGGGTATACAGGGTATACAGGGTGTGGTTGCTAATCATTTTTTTCTAGAAAACATATGGACAAACAATGGAACTTTCATGGGGGATTAATCTAAATCTTTCATTAAATAACAATGAGTCTTGATTATCAAACTCTCTTAGTCCCCTGGTCTACAAACCCCAACAGCTTCTAAGATAATACAATTCTTGCTTGGGAAAGAATAATCTTGACATTCCATTCTGAGTATTTGGCCCTAACTCAGAATTTCTATTTACTTTTTAAAGGCTTATCTTGTTTGTTTCCTTAGGCCATTTGGGATTGGCAATATAGATGGCCTCACTAATATAGAGTAGTGTTTTTAGAACATGGACACTAGTAACACATTCCTGGGCTTGATTTGCAAATTTCATAGCAGTGTGACCTTGGACATAATTTTCAAATCTCTTCTATTTCCAAGGTATAGTCAACTTTATAAAATGGGACTGGTGCCGCTTACCTCTGGCTAATTGTATGCCAGTACAGAATGAGGTAATATCATGATCATCATTAATTATGTATGGTAACATACCATACATCATTATTATGTATGATTTATCCATGGAAGAAAAGAAATTAAAAGAGTTAAAATGATTTTGGCTTTTCAGAAATAATATATTCAATCACAAAATAATTCTAAATGTAAATAAAAATGAAGGGATTCATAGAGTAATTTGTGGTGATGAAATGTAAAATTAGATACCATAAGATTTTTTTCCACCAAAAATTTCAATATATGGTGTAATAAAAAATGTGGGGTGGTAAACATACTCAGTCACAGTGAGAAGGAAGGTACAATAGCACATAACTTTTGGGGAGGAAAATTTTGAAGAAGCTCAAACATGTAAATGCACATGATTTATGACCCAGAAATTTTACTTTCAGAAACCTATCCTAAGGTGAACTTAAACACATGGTAAACAGAGGTAGGTGACCACATTCAACTCTCCACCCCTTCAAAAACAGATAACCCATGTGATACAAACTACAAATACTTAATAAAGTTTAAAAAAAGACACATGTGAAATAAGAAATCCCAGAAACAAAGTTAAAGCAAAATATCCAGCACAGAAAGTGGATAATAACAGTACATGTGGGCTTTGACTGAGAAGCACCGAGATTTTCCTTGTCTGATACACAGAACACACAAGACTTCCTGGTTAAGTTATGAAAAGAGATGTAACTGAGATTCATATATAAAACTTCTAGCCCAAAACAGGGAGCCCTATGAAAAAGAGCTGAAAAAAATCTCTATGCATTATCCTTTCTAAGTATCCAAGGAGTTCTCTCTGTCCAGCTGTGGACTGAAAAAAAAAGTCTTCTGTAAGGAGTTGGAAGTGAAATCTATCAGTCATCTATATTTTCAGTGACTAAGGCAGGATTTGGAAACCTAAAAATATTCTCAGGTATAAGTTATCCTTAAGTGATAAATTTGCCTTTCCTTATGAAATTGATTGCCATATAGCCAAATATATGTGTTACTTTTTTGAGAGGAAATAAAAGTAAATCTGAGAGACAAATTTTCTACCAAATTTAACAGTTGTATACAATTGATGGCCCATTTAAGGACCTAGCCAGATTACTCCAGAGACTCTTGCTTAATCACTTATGGAAACAACCCAATCTGACAGAAGTCAGCAGATGAACAAAAATTAAAAGTAGCACTTCAAGAATAGAAGAAAACTAAACAAATTGAAAGTTTTTATTATTACTTAAATGGTTAAAGAGATCAAAGAAGGACTAGAAATCTTAATGGAAGAATAAAATATCATGAAAAATATTCAATAGACTTCTTTTTTCTTTTTTCTTTGGCCCTCCCCAAAATCCCACCCCCATTCCCTCCCCCTTCCCTCCTTCCTGTGCTCAGCATAGTAGTTGACTTTAATAAGTTTGTGTATGTACATCCTCTGGATTAGGGTGTTTCCCTCTTCCCCCCTCCCATCTTCCTCAGTTAGGTCGCCTTCTTTACTCATTTAAGGTTTTCTCCTTCTTTGTCTGGAGTCCCTCCTATGCCCTATTCTCCTTAGCTTTCGCATATTAGGGAGAGCATCCGACTTTTCACTTTTTGTGACTGACTAATCTCACATAGCATAATGTTCTCTAATTCCATCCATTTCCCTTCTAATGACATAATTTTGTTCTTCTTTATGGCTGCATAAAATTCCATTGTGTATATACCCCATAGTTTTGTAATCCATTCATCTGTTGATGGACACCTTGGTTGGTTCCATTGTTTGACAATTGTCAATTGTGCAGCTATAAACATAGATATGCATGCATTAGTCTGGTAGTTTGGTTTCCATTCTTTTGGGTAGATGCCTAGAACTGGTATAGCTGGATCAAATGGTAGGTTCATTCCAAATTTTCTGAGAATCCTCCACAATGTTTTTCAAAGTGGTTGCACTAATTTCCAATCCCGTATTAGAGTTCCTACTTCTCCACATCCTCGCCAGCATTTGTTATTGTTTGCATTTTTAATTATTGTCATTCTAATTGGGGTTAGGTGAAATCTCAGGGTAGTTTTTGAATTGCATCTCTCTGATTGCTAATGATGTTGAACATTTTTTCATACATTTATTGGCCATTTGTATGTCTTCTGTGAAGTGTCTATTTAGTTCACTTACCCATTTTTTGATTGGGTTGTTTGTTTTTTTTAGCAGTGAGTTTCTTGAGTTCTCTGTATATGCTAGATGTTAGTCCTCTATCAGAGGAGTAGCTGGCAAAAATCTTCTCCCATTCTGTTGGCTCTCTGTTGAGGTTCTTGATATTTTCCTTTGTTGCACAGAAGCTCTTCAGTTTTATGCAATCCCACATCTTGATCCTCTTTTTAACGTCTTGTGCTTTGGGGGTCTTGTTGAGGAAGTTTTTGCCTGTGCCTATGTGTTGAAGAGTTGGACCTATGCCCTCTTCAAGTAGCTGCAAGGTCTCTGGTCTAATTACCAGGTCTTTGAACCATCTTGAATTGACTCTTGTGCAGGGTGAGAAAGTGGGGTTTATTTCCAATTTTCTTCATGTGGTTAACCAGTTTTGCCAACACCATTTGTTGAAGAGACTATTTTCTTTCCAGCGTATGTTCTTGGCTCCTTTGTCAAAAATCAATCGGCTGTAAGTGCGCGGATTTGTTGCTGAGTCTTCTATTCTGCTCCATTGGTCTATGGATCTGCTTTTTCCAGTACCATGCTGTTTTTATACTATGGCTCTGTAGTATAGTTTGAAGTCAGGTATTGTGATTCCTCCTGTATGATTCTTGTTACTGAGAACTACTTTGGCTATTCTGGGGTTTTGTTGTTCCAAATGAATTTAAGGACTGATTTTTCTATGTCTGTGAAGAATGACCTTGGTACTTTAATGAGTATTGCATTGAATTTGTAGATCACTTTTGGAAGAATGGCTATTTTGATTATATTTATTCTGCTTATCCATTTATTTTGCATGGGGGGTCTTTCCATCTTCTAAGATTTTCTTCAATTTCTGTATTTCAATGTTTTATAATTTTTCTTGTAGAGGTCTTTACCTCCTTGGTTAGGTTTATTCCTAAGTATTTTATCATTTTGGGGAATATCGTGAGTGGAAATGTGTTCTGGATTTCTTTTTCAGTGCATTTATGGTTGGCATACAGAAAAGCTTCTGATTTTTTAAGATTGATTTTTGTATCCAGACACTTTGCTGAATTTGTTGATCAGTTCTATAAGCCTTTTGGTTGAGTTTGTTGGGTCCTCTAAGTATAATATCATGTCATCTGCAAATAGAGATAGTTTCAGTTCTTCTTTTCCTATTTGCACTCCTCTGATTTCCTTCTCTTGCCTTATTGCTCTGGCTAGAGTCTTTAGTACTATATTGAAAAGGAGTGGTGACAGTGGACATCCTTGTCTTGTTCCTTTTTTAAGGGGAACTCTCATAGTTTTATCCCATTCAACATGATGTTGGCTGTGGGCCTATTGTATATTGCCTTTATGATGGTGAGGTATGTACCTTCTACTCCGATTCTCTTCAGTGTTTTTATCATGAATGGGTGTTGAATTTTGTCAAATGCTTTTTCAGCGTCTATTGAAATGATTGTGTGGTTTTTGTCTTTAGTTCTATCTATGTGATGGATTACATGGATTGTTTTTTTCTTATGTTGAACCAGCCTTGCATCCCTGGGATGAACCCAACTTGGTCATGGTATATGATTTTCTTGATGTGGTTTTGAATATGCATTGCTAGTATTTTGTTTAGAAGTTTTGCATCTAAGTCCATCAACGATATAGGCCTATAGTTTTCTTTTCTTGAGCTGTCTTTATTTGGTTTTGGTATTAATGTGATGTTGACTTCATAGAATGTATTTGGGAGAGTCCCTTTCTTTCTATTTCATGGAATAGATTGAGGAGTATTGGGATTAGTTCTATAAACTTTTTATAAAATTCACCTGGGAAACCATCTGGTCCTGGGCTATTCTTTGATGGTAGGCTCTTTATTGCTGCTTCAATCTCTTTGATTGCTATGGGTCAGTTTAAATTTTCTATATCTTCTTGATTCAACTTAGGAAGGTTGTACGTATCTATAAATTTGTCAATTTCTTCTAGGTTTTCTATTTTGTTGGAGTATAGTTTTTCAAAGTAGTTTCTGATAATCCTCTGGATTTCTGTGTTGTCAGTGGTAATATCACATTTTTCATCTCTTATTTTAGTTATTTGGGTTGATTCTCCCTTTCTTTTGGTAAGGTTGGCTAGTGCTTTATCTATCTTGTTTATTTTTTCGAGAAACCAGTTTTGGTTTGTTGATTCTTTGTATTTTTTTTCTTTTTTTTTTTTGGCAGTACCAGGTATTGAACCCAGGGGCATTATACCTCCGGGCTACACACCCAGCACTATTTTTTTTTTTATTCTTTATTTTGAAACAGGGTCTTGCTAAGTTGTGTAGAGACTCGCTAAGTGGCTGAGACTGGACACGAACCCGGATCCTGTGGTCTCAGCCTCCCAAGTACTGGGATTACAAGCATGTGTCACCACACCGGCTTGTATTTTTTTTTAATTCTCTACTTCATTGATTTCTGCTCTGATTTTAAAAATTTCCTGACTTCTGCTGGCTTTGTGGTTAGAATGTTCTTGTTTTTCAAGGGCTTTGAGGTGTGTCATCACATTATTTATTTGGTAATTTTCTGTTCTTCTTATGTGAGCACTCAGTGCTATGAATTTTCCTCTTAACCCTTCAGAATGTCCCAGAGATTTTGATATGCTGTGTCTCTGTTTTCATTTGTTTCTAGGAATTTCCTAATTTCTCCCCTTATTTCTTCTGTCACCCATTCCTCATTCAGCAGTGTGGTGTTCAGTCTTCTTGTGTTTATGATATTTCTCTGGATCTTCTTATCGTTGATTTCTAGTTTCATTCCATTATGTTCTGAAAATACGCAGGGGATTATATCACATTTTTTGAATTTGCTAGTACTCACTTTGTGGCCTAGGATATGGTCTATTTTTGAGAAGGTACCATGAGCAGCTGAAAAAAATGTGAATTCAGCTGTAGTTGGGTGGAATATTCTGTATGTGTCTAGTATGTCCATTTGGTTTATGGTGTTCCTTAGGTCTGAGGCATCTTTACTGACCTTTTGTCTTGAAGAGCAATTTAGTGGTGTGAGAGGGTTGCTCAAGTCTCCCAATATTATTGTATTGTATTGGAATCTATGTATGACTTAATGTCATGAAGAATTTCTTTTATGAAAGTGGTTGCATCTATGTTTGGGGCATAAATGTTAACTATCATTGTATCCTTTTGCTGGATTGTTCCTTTTACCAGTAAGAAATGACCTGCTTTGTCTCTTCTGATAAGTTTAGGTGTGAAGTCTAATTTGTCTGATATCAGTTGCTACTCTTGCTTGGTTTTGTGTTCCATTAGCGTGGATTGCCTTGCTCCATCCCTTCACCTTTAGTTTCTATTTTTTTTTTTGCAGTACTGGGGATTGAACCCAGTACCTCCGCGCTACACCCCCAGTCCTATTTTTTATACTTTATTTTGAAACCGGGTCTCACAAAGTTGCGGAGGGCCTCACTAAGTAGAGAGAGAGAGAGGGAGACAGGAAGAGAGAGAGAGAGCTGAGTCTGGCCACGAACCCAGATCCTCCGGTCTCCGCCTCCCAAAGTACTGGGATTACAAGTGTGCACCACCACGCCCGGCTCACCTTTAGTTTCTGAGTGTCTTTATTTGTAAAGACACTTGTAGGTAGCATATAGATGGATTATGATTTTTAATCCATTTTGCCACTTTATGTCATTGGATTGGAGAGTTGAGGCCATTTATATTCAGCATGATTATTGAGAGATGAGTTTTAATTCCTAACATTTTGAGTTTTAATTTCTGTTTGAGGTAGTGTTTGTTCTTTGCCTAGTTGTTTGTTTGATGGAAATCATTGTTTCTCTGGTTCTGGCATTTCTTTATTATTTCTTCTTTGTATTTAATGTCTTTGAGTATTTTCTCTAGTGCTGGTTTGGAAGACATAAAGTCTTTCAGCTTCTGTTTGTCATGGAAGGTTTTTATTTCCCCATCAAATTTGAAAGATATCTTCGCTGGGTAGATAAATCTTGGCTAGAAGTTGTTTTCTTTCAGAGTTTGGAATATGTCACTCCAGGCCCTCCTGGCTTTCATGACTTGGTTTGAAAAGTTGGGAGTGAGTCTTATTGGTTTGCCTCTGAATCTTACTTGGTCTTTTACTCTCATTGCCTTTAAGATTCTCTCCTTGGCCTCTACATTAGTCAATTTGATTATTATGTGGTGTGGTGAACCTCTTCTCTGATCTTGTCTATTGGGGGTTCTGTATGTTTCCTGTACCTGTGTGTGGACCTCTTTTTCAATGTTTGGAAATTTTTCTAATATTACTTCTCTGAAAAGATTATTGATTCCTTTGGTTTCAGCTTCTATTCCCTCTTCTATGCTTATTATTCCTTGCTCTTTTACGATTGACCGAGATTTCTTCAATGTCCAATTCATGCTGTTGAATTGTTTTTTCTAAATTATATTCTATGCATTCATTTTTGGACAGGTCATCTTCTAAGATTGAGATTCTGTTTTCCATGTGGTCTAGTCTATTGTTGATAGTTTGTATTGATGGCTTCATTTCAATTATTGCATCCTTCACTTCCTTCAGAGCTTCTTTTTGATTCCTGTTCAGGGTGTGAGATTCTTTGTTTATTTGATCTTTCAATTCTTTCAGGCTCTCTCTAAATTCTCTTCAGAAACCCTTTATCATTTCTACTATTAAAGTTCTGAATTGTCCTTCTGGCAATCTTTGCACTTCTGTGTTGGCGGGTTCTGATGTTTTGGACTTTTGGGAGCCCATTGTTTCTTTCCTATTCTTCCTTCTCATGACTTCAGGTCTCCTAAGTTTACATCTTTGTTGCTTTTGGTAGCTCTCTCTCTCTCTCTCTCTCTCTCCCTCTGTGTGTGTGTGTGTGTGTGTATGTGTGTGTGTGTTTG
>PVJS01017510.1:0-36079 GCA_004027185.1 Glis glis
GGGGCGGGGCTAGATTCCCCGAGAGAGCTGCAAGCAGCACGGGAGGGCGTGGCTAGCCAGGGAGGGGCGGAGCTAGACGGCTCTGACAGGTAGGTGTGCAGCGTCCACAGGTGGTGGTATTTCTCAAATTCCTCTCCACCTTTTTTCTTACCCAGTCTCACGGCTGTTGGCGCATGGGAAGAGTTCTTAAAAGCCCAGGCTTAGGTCTTTGTCTATAAGCCTGTCTTCAGACCTTAGCAAGGATCTTGCCCTCTGCTTTCTGTACACTCACTGGTAATTCCTTGAAGTGAAAGATCCCCGAGAAGCTGACTTTTTGTCCAAGTTTATGTTTAGAACTCAGTGAAGCATCCAGAGAAAATCATTTACCTCTCTGGTGTCAAGAGCCTTATATGTAAGATAGGGTTTAAGGCCTATTAATGGTTCTCTGCCTGATGTTTAATAAAAAGTCACACTTGGCAGAGGCTGAGGTCTTCCGCCTGCTTTGAGGTCTTGGGCAAATATAAATTAGCTTCTGCAAAGCCTTAAAAAATCCTCCAGGGTACAGTTTAAATAATAGTAGCTCTCTTCCCACTTGCTTTGGGAATTACAAGCAAAATACAATTCCTGGTTAACTGTATGACCTCAATAAATGCTCAGTGCTATTATTTTCTCAAAGCCCTTTCTCTAACTCTTGCACCCCTCTGACCATAGGCCTAGAAATTGCCTAAGGAATTAGGAATGACAACAAATAAAAAACTAACCAAAGGATATTGAAGCGGAAGGAGCACTGGAAGTGGATGTTGGGAGAGCTAGGTTCAGGGTTTTAGCCATCTTCGTTACTTCACAGAGCCTGAGTTTCTTCATCAGAAAAACTGGAAATATTTCTAAAATTTATAGGCCTTTTCAAATCCATTATCAATATTGAGCCCTATCTGCCTTTTCTGCTTCCTAGGTTGCTGTGAAGCTGAAAAGAGAAAATCAATTCAAGAGCAGTTTTCAAAGAGTAGAGCCAGGATATTAATGTCAGAAATAGTTATTATTCTCTCAAACTGTAGTTTATGGCTCATAATACAACTTTGGGTTTGTGTTGGCAGTTTATGGTTAATAATACAAGTGGCTACCACCATATGAAACACTAAATCCTGAGAGCTTGTTAAAGTCCAAGCATCACAGCCAGACGTGGTGGCGCACACTTGTCATCCCAGTACTTGGGAGGCTGAAACCGGAGGATCCGGGTTCGCGGCCAGCCTCAGCTACTTAGTGAGGCTCTCCACAACTTCGTTAGACCCGGTTTCAAAATAAAGAATAAAAAAAATAGGGCTGGGGGTGTAGCCCAGAGGTAGAATGCCCCTGGATTCAATCCCTGGTACCGCAAAAAATAAATAAATAAAAATAAAAAAGACCAGCCTTAAAGTGCCTTCAACTAACTTTTTTCATTGCTGTTGTTTTGTTTTGTTTGTGGTGCTAGGGACTGAACTCTGGGCCTCCTATAAGCTAGGCCACTGAGCCACATCTCCAGCCCACCTCAGCTAATTTTCTTCCAGATGTTCTGAGAATACAGCAAAACCAGTCTTAGAAAAGGTCAAAACAGCTTGTTTGCTCCACACACCCTTTCTTTTATTTTATTAACTTTATCTTTTTATTTATTTATTTATTTTGAGGTACTGGGGATTGAACCCAGGGGCATTCTACCTCCGAGCTATACCCCCAGCCCTATTTTTTATTCTTTATTTTGAAACAGGGTCTCACTAAGTTGCGGAGGGCCTAAGTAGCTGAGGCTGGCCGCGAACCCGGATCCTCCTGTCCCAGCCTCCCAAGTACTGGGATGACAAGCGTGCGCCACCACGCCTGGCTTCTTGCTCCACACCCTTTCTTCACAGGCATATGAACACATAAAAATTAAGACATGAGAGACTCAAGGTAAAACTAACTTTGCATCTGGTTTGCTTTTGGGGACTGTGTGAAGAGACAAATAGAACATTCAAACGTTCAAACTGAAAAAAGCTTATCGTAATGGCATCGATGTTGAAAGCCCAGGAGAAAAGAAACTAACTGATTTTCTTGAGCTCACAGTCAGATCTCTTCATTCTTCAGGTCTCTGAAACCAGCTTCCAACATCTTTTTTTTTTTTTTTTTTTTTTGCGGTACCGGGGATTGAACCCAGGGGCGTTCTACCTCCGAGCTACACCCCCAGACCTGTTTTTTATCCTTTACTGAAACCGGGTCTCACGAAGTTGCAGGAAGGCCTCACTAAGTAGCTGAGGCTGGCCGCGAACCCAGATCCTCCGGTCTCCGCCTCCCAAGTACTGGGATTACAAGCGTGCGCCACCACGCCCGGCTCTCAACATCATTTTTAAGATCTCAACTGGCCTTGACGAGAATTATCTGGCTCCCCGTCCCCTAATAACTGCTTGGAGCAGAAACAAACTTACCAGGCTAGACGCCAAGTAGAAAGATTCTTGGAGCTGAGGTTTCAACACAACCAAAAAAGGGAAGATTTTCACAACACTTTCTAAAGACTCATAATCAAGGCTGAGGTTTCTTTGTTTTTTGTTTTCTTTTTCTTTTTTGTGGTACTGGGGATTTAACCTAGGGGCATTCTACCTCTGAGCTACACCCCCCAGCCCTAATTTATTTTTTATTTTGAAACAGGACCTCATGAAGTTGTAGAGGGCCTCACAAGGTTGCTGAGGCTGGCCTCGAACCTGCGATCCTCCTGTCTCGGCCTCCCAAGTCCTGGGCGCACAGGCCTGCATCACTGTACCCGGCAAGGCCCAGGTTTTAAGCTCAGAATATTATTACATGGCGTCATATTTCAGTTTCTGAGGCTTTTTTGATACAGAATGCAACTCAGAAAAGTCAGACTTCCATTTAAAGGTTATTAAGAGCTACAATCAAACGATCACAAAATACTTCCTGAGTAATCATAAAATACTTCCTGAGCTCCTGCTTTGAGCCTAGGACTATGAACAGCAACCTCACCCCATCACTACACCACACTCCAAACCCCATGACCACGCCTGTCCTTGAGACATATTTGTTTGAGAGAGAAGACAATACCCTTTTTTTCTGTGTGGAACTGGGGATGGAACCCAGGGGCATTCTACCTCTGAGCTATACCCCCAGACTGATTTTATTCTTTTATTTTGAAACAGGGTCTCACTAAGTTGCGGAGGGCCTCACTAAGTAGCTGAGGCTGGCCGCAAACCTGCGATCCTCCTGTCTCAGCCTCCCAAGTACTGGGATTCCAGGTGTGCGCCACTACACCTGGCACAAGACGCACACTTTTAACTCAATTAGAGCCCTGTAGTCTATAACATTCAAATCCCAAAGGTCAGCTGGGCGTGGTGGCGCACACTTGTCATCCCAGTACTTGGGAGGCTGAGACAGGAGGATCCAGGTTCACGGCCAGTCTCAGCTACTTAGTGAGGCCCTCTGCAACTTAGTGAGACCCTGTTTCCAAATAAAAGAATAAAATCAGGCTGGGGGTGTAGCTTGGAGGTAGAATGCCCCTGGATTCCATCCCCAGTTCCACAATAAATACATACATACATACATACATACATACATACATATCCCACAGTTCATGCTCTTAATAAGAAGTGCTGATCTGTTTCAGAGAAGGGAGAAATTATTGCAGCCAAAATTAACCAAGGATGTGTATTTACTCTTTAGCATTCTGTTTCCTGTTTCCATTCGGCTTCTTAGGTAATTATTGTGTTTTTTTTAACTCCATTAAAATTTCTATCAAAAACAGAAAATCGCCACCCAGTGCTTTGAGGGCCTGGTTTCTAGGGCCTCGTTTTGCACTGATCAATTTGCACAGATTCCCCACCTAGATGAGCAATTCTGTGCTTTGATACAAAGCAAAAAAAAAATAAAATAAATAAAGTTTCTGTTATCGACAATGCAAGAAATGATAAAAAAAAGAAAAACTTTCTTCATGTCATCCTGTATATTTTTCTGTTTCCAAATCCCAGCACATGCATATAACAGGAGATAAGTGTTTGTTGATGAATAAAAGAAATGTGAGCTGGGCCCACTCTTGGCTTTCCCCACTCAAAATGGGTAAATAATAGATGATAGGAAACTAATTCCTAGACACTGTTTTAGTTTGAAGATGTTTGAAACCAGAAAGTCCACCTCCAGAATGTGTCTTGTTTCCCACCCTACTGTACTGCCTGCATAATTTCTATTGAACACTTAGGTGCCAGCTTGTAGAGGCGGTTTTCTACGTGGATATTTCTCTCTCTCTCTCTCTCTCTCTTTTCCTTTACAACAACCTATGAGATACATTGGGAAGTGTTGAAGGGGATTAAGTAATTTGCCAGAAATATATGATGTTATAACACCTAAAAGTGATATCTAGAAGAATTAAGAGAACACTATGTATATAATATATACATATATATTTTTTTTCCTAATGGTACTGGGGATTGAACCCAGGGTCATTCTACTTCCATTTTTTATTTTTTGCTTTGTTTGAAACAGGGTCTCACTTGGTTGCTCAGAATCTCACTAAGTTGCTGAGGCTGTCCTCGAACCTGTGATCCTTCTGTCTCAGTCTCCCAAGTACTGGGATTACAGGCCTGCGCCACCATATCCAGCTAAAACCCAGTATTTTTAAAGTATTAAGTGTCTGGCACTGAATATGGTATTATTATTATTATTATTATTATTATTACTGCTACTACTACTATTATTATTATTATTATTATTATTATTATTTAGAATTGGGGAATAAACCCAGGGGCATACTACCTCTGAGCCCCAGCCCTATTTTTTTTTTTTTTTGAAACAGGGTCTCGCTAAGTTGCTGAGGCCGGGCTCAAACCTGCAATCCTCCTGTCTCAGCCTCCCAAGTACTAGGATTACAGACATATGTCACCGTGCCCAGCTGTATTATTTTAATTAATTAATTTATCATTTATTTGTGGCACTGGGGATTGAATCCCGGGGCATTCTGTATCTGAGCTACACCCCCAGCCCTATTTTATTTTTTATTTTGAAACAGAGTCTCACTAAGTTGCTGAGGGCCTCACCAAGTTGCCGAGGCTGGCTGCGAACCTAGATCCTCCTGTCTCAGCCTCCCAAGTACTGGGATGACAGGTGTATGCCACCACACCTAGCTGGCATTATTTTATTTAAAGGTCATGATTACCTCCCCGTGTATGAGTGTAATCCCTGTCTATGGTTGCTAGCCCAAAGCTCAGCAAGTCACTTGCCCAAAGTCGCAGTGCTGATAAGAGCCTGGCTCTGTGTCTCCTCCGGA
The DNA here is from genome assembly GCA_004027185.1 of Glis glis. Classification (NCBI taxonomy): domain Eukaryota; kingdom Metazoa; phylum Chordata; class Mammalia; order Rodentia; family Gliridae; genus Glis; species Glis glis. The sequence goes on from PVJS01017510.1 coordinate 5,252, forward strand.
CAATCCCTCTTATAAGAGGCGCTCCACTGCCTGGCCAATGTCCCCACTCAGACACCAGTTTTTCTGGTCAGCCTTCCTGCACACGTTGCTCCAAGTCTCACCTCCCAGGCAAGACCTCATTACTGTGTGGCCATTTACATCTTTGGCTAAATGTCCCAGCCATTTTCTAGAACCATCCTCAACTTCCGCCCTACTGCATCTGTCAGGATTCATTTGTGTGCAAGAAACATAAACATAGCACAAACTGGCTGGAGCCAAAAACAGAAGGAATCGCCTCACGTAAAAGTCCCAAAATGGTAACTATAGGCAGTTCTGGATCCAAGAACCTCGCTGTGCCGTCAGATCTTCCTTTCCACCCTATCCCCCCTCTGCACCCCGGCCTCCCCTTCCTGCGGTTGGCGGTTGGCGACCCATTCAGTAGGTCTCATCTGTGCGGTAAACTTCAGAAACACTCTAGTGGTTTAGCATTTCTAGGCAAACACTCTAGTGGTTTAGCATTTCTAGGCAAACGCTCTAGTGGTTTAGCATTTCTAGGGGGGAAAGAATGCCTCTTCTCTAATTGTTTCAGCAGAAGTTCCCAGAATTGGCTTTCGTTGGTCTGGCTCAGGTCGTGTGTCCATCCATGCTCCAAACACCGTTGAAAAGAGCGAGGGAGCCGGGAACGGCGGCGCACACCTGTAATCCTAGTACTTGGGAGGCTGAGACAGGAGGATCACAGGTTCCGGGACAGCCTCAGCAACTTAGTGAGGGCACTGGCTGCAACTTAGGCCCTGTTTCAAAAATAAAAAATAAAAATAGGGCTGGGGGTGTAGCTTAGAGGTAGAACACCCCCGGGTTCAATGCCTAGTTCCACCAAAAAAAAAAAAAAGGAAGGGATGCTGGGTAGGTAAAAACATGTCTATCATGGTTGCACACCCAAGTGGAATCTGGTGGCTGGGGTTCTGTTCTAGGAGGCTCAGTCAGGCTCCAGGGCAACAGTAGCCTTTTTGTATCAATTGGTCCACAGCTTTCTAACAGGAAGTAGCAGACTATGGAAAGTGTTACAAAGTAGAAGCATTTCAATTTAAGATCAGGTCAGCTGTGTCCAAATTTGTAACACACTTTCCATTAGCTTTCAGAGATTCAAAGTTCAACAGTTTCCCCAGCATGTAAATATTTTAAGAGAATGTCAGGTCAGTGACCTCAGATTATATCTGAAAAGAATAGTTTTCTGATATGTAGTTAAGTACCTGAAAAGATGAATAATCACGTAATTATATGTTAAATTAGATGAAGGTTTTCAAAAGACTATTCTTGAGTATAGTCATTTTTTTAAGTTAGATAAAATATCTTCCTGGCATGGTATTTTACTGACCTTTTATGGAGGAGAAAATGGAGACACATGATTTGCAATGATCCCTGGTATTAGGGTCAATGATTACATCCATCAAAAAAATATTCTTTTTAGCTGGGCATGGTGGTGCACACCTGTAATCTCAGTACCTGGGGGGCTGAGACAGGAGGATTGCAGGTTCAAAGCCAACCTCAGCAATGTAGTGAGGCTCTCTGCAACTTAATCCTGTTTCCAAATAAAAAATAAAATAGCAACTTAGTGAGACCCTGCTTCAAAATAAAGAATAAAAAATAGGGCTGGGGGTGTAGCTCAGAGGTAGAATGCCCCTGGGTTCAATCCCAGCACCAAAGAGGAGAGAGAGAAAAGAGAAGAGGAGGGAGAGGGAGAGAGAGAGGGGAAGAGGAGGAGAGGGGAAAGGAGGAGAGGAGAGGAGAGGAGAGGAGAGGAGAGGAGAGGAGAGGAGAGGGAAGAAGAGAAGACAGAAGAGAGAAGAGAGAAAAGATTCTTCTTTTTAAACAAGAAAATTACCTAGAATCTGTTACATCCTTTTGAAGGTATCGGCAACTCATTTTGAATTAGCTACCATTTGTAATCTAAGTCCCTAAAGGATCTTAAATTGTGCATCAAATTTAATTGCAGAATTTTTTAAAATTTATATATATATTTTTTAGTACTAGGGATTGAACACAATGTCTCACATGCTAGGCTAACACTAGCACTGAATACACCCCCAACCCTTGAAAATATATCACTTCAGAATCTTTGAAAATAAGATGTTTTTAAAAATTGTTCAGCCTGGCCTGCTGGCGCACACCTATAATCCCAGCACTTGGGAGGCTGAGACAGGAGGATCACAGGTTCACGGCCAGCCTCAGCTACTTAGTGAAGCCCTCCGCAACGTAGTAGGACCCCGTTTGAAAATAAAAAAATAAAATAAAATAGGGCTGTGGGTGTAGCTCAGAGGTAGAATGCCCCTGGGTACAGTCCCCAGTACCATACACACACACACACACACACACACACACACACACAAAATCTTTTCAAAAACAATTTTAGATTCTCAATTTTTAAAAATGTGTAAGTGCTAATAAGCAAATAAAACTTGTTTTTCAGCAAGAAATAATATGCTCTCCTGGTTAGAAAACTGCATTAAGTCAGACTTGATTTTTAAAAGTATTATCTGCCGGGCGTGTTGGCACAGGTTTGTAATCCCAGTACTTGGGAGGCTGAGACAGGAGGATCGCAGGTTCAACACCAGCCTCAGCAATTTAGTGAGACTCTCAGAAACTTAGCAAGACCCTGTTTCAAAATAAAAAAAAAATAAATAAAATAGGGCTGACGGTGTAGCTCAGAGGTAGAACACCCTGGGTTCAATCCCCAGAACCACACACACAAAGTATATCTGTGTCAGAAAATCATTTTAGAGTTTAGTAGTTTATCTAGTACATTAAAAATATGTATACCTTGAAGAACAAACCAGTTTCAAAGAATTCTTTATGAAAAGTTTCACAAAGAGATAATAAAATCTTCACTTTACAAGTACCTCTTCAAATATGGGTAACCATCTACATGTCAACACTGAATCTTTCAAAAGCCAGATGTAGCTGGGTGTGTGGCGCACACTTGTAATCCCAGTACTTGGGAGGCTGAGACCGGAGGATCACAGGTTCGCAGCCAACCTCAGCTACTTAGGCCCTCCGCAACTTACTGAGACCCTGTTTCAAAATAAAGAATAAGAAATAGGGCTGGAATGTAGCTTGGAGATAGAATGCCCCTGGATTCAATTCCCCATGCAAAAAAAAAAAAAAACAACAAAAACAAATGAAAAGCCAGATGTAGATTCTGCAAAACCCAGCACTCGCTGAATCTGATGCCAGGGACATCCTCCTAAGCCTTCCTGTATCCCTTTAGGACATCCCTGCTAAGCTAGAACTGTAAGAAGCAACACAAACAGGCGCTCTTTCACTCTACACCCCCAAATCACTTTTTTAGCAGAATGTCGGCCTGCCCCCGCAGCTCCTCCCACCCATCGCCCTCCTCATCTTTCACCAGAGATGCCCCCCCCCAGCGTGTGTTTTAAAGCGTAGGATTCTGCACTTAACTGCATGGCTCCACCGAGGCCCCCGCAGGGGGTGAAGCACACGCTGTTCACTGCCTTTCTAAAGCCAGGCCGGAGAAGAAACATTAACGGAGGATTGACTGAAAGATGTGCAAACATTCCTCAACGTACTTCTAAAATCTGTCCCCAATTGAAGGCCCTGTTTCAGGCGCCTTGCAGAACTGTTCTGACCCGACGGTGCTGGCATGCCTGCAGCCTTTCGTAAGAGTCAGAATTCTTGGAGGTAGAATGCTCCTGGGTTCAATCCCCAGTACCACAAGAAAGAAAGAAAAGACAGGGTGTGTGTGTGTGTGTGTGTGTGTGTGTGTGTGTGTGTGTGTGTAAGATTAAACCCAGGGGTATTCTACCTCTGACCTACACCCCAGCCCTATTTTATTTTTTGTTTTGAAACAGGGTCTCACTAAGTTGGTGAGAGCCTTGCTAAGTTGCTGAGGCTGGCCTCCAACCTGCTATCCTCCTATCTCAGCCTCCCAGTTACTGGGATTACATGTGTGCACCACCATGCCAGGCTGAAAATACAGGTACTTTTAAAAGACAAAGAAATATTTTCATATTATCTCTTTCTCCTTTCATTAGAACAAAATTTTTATGTGCATATAATACATCTACAATAAATTTAAATATCTTCTAATATCTATTTGACAAATACCAGTTTTCGGAATGATGTCTGCCCCTGATTTATTTATCATTTATGACATTTTCATCCCTGGAAAGGACCTGAAGTAACTCAAAATAAAAACAGATATATGCATGTACATTATCAGATAAAGGTAAAAGAGATATTTTTTTTTTAAAAAAAGCTACCCGGGCATGGTGGCGCACGCTTGTAATCCCAGTACTTTGGGAGGCGGAGACCGGAGGATCCGGGTTTGCGGCCAGCCTCAGCGCGCGTGCGCTCTCTCTCTCTCTCTCTCTCTCTCTACTTAGTGAGGCCCTCCGCAACTTCGTGAGACCCGGTCTCAAAATAAAGTATAAAAAATAGGGCCGGGGGCATGGCGCAGAGGTAGAACGCCCCTGCGTTCAATCCCCGGTACCGCAAAAAAAAAAAAAAAAGCTAAGGATAAAACACTGGATTTAGCATTTAGCCTGCAAATACTAAATTCAGTGCTCATTTTCCTGACATTCAAAGCTACAAGGGAAATAAAATGAGTTCCAGAGCTTTCAATTTCTGGTAAGAGAAAAAAATTCACAGTGTTACCCTTATTCCTATAATAGAACCACAAAATTTTTAATCTAAAAATTAATATCTTTAAGTTGGAGAGAGAATTTTCCAGGCAATATTTTAGTATTTTGTCAGTATTGTCTTAACCTGGGTTTTTTTGTTTTGTTTTGTTGTTGTTGTTTTGTTTTGGGTTTTTTTTGTTTTGTTTTGGTACTGGGGATTGAGCCCAGGGGCCTTCTACCTCCAAGCTAGACCCCCAGCCCTTTTTATTTTTATTTTGAAACAGGGTCTTGCTAAGTTGCTGGCACTGGCCTTGAACCTGCGATCCTCCTGTCTCAGCCTCCCAAGCACTAGGATTAAAAGCATGTGCCACCACGCCCGGCTTTTTTATTCTTTATTTTGAAACAGGGTCTCGCTAAATTGCTGAGGGCCTCACTAAGTAGCTGAGGCTGGCCGCGAACCTGCGATCCTCCTGTCTCAGCCTCCCAAACACTGGGATTACAGGCGTGCGCCACCACGCCTGGCTGTCCTGTTTTTATGTATGTAGGAATTAGGAAGTGTCTAAGCCCAAAGCTGCCTGATATATGTATATGTATATATATATCTTTATACTTCTACATACCATGCCGACTAACAGAATTTATACTTTTGACAGTACACTCCCGATCATGTCATCGGACCTGGAGCAAACATGGATCCCACTCAAGTAACTTTCCCTGGATGCACCTGCGGCACAGCTCCCTGCCTGCCGGGCACTTGCTCCTGCCTCTGCCAGGAGGAGAACTATGACGCCCATTTGTGCCTTCGAGAGATCGGATGGGGAGCAAAGTACGCCAGGCCTGTCTTTGAATGCAACGTCCTGTGCCGGTGTGGGGACCACTGCAGAAACAGAGTGGTCCAGAGGGGGCTGCAGTTCCGCCTGCAGGTGTTCAAGACGGATCAAAAGGGCTGGGGGCTGCGCACCTTGGAGTCGATACCCAAAGGAAGATTCGTCTGCGAATATGCTGGCGAGGTCTTAGGGGTCTCCGAAGCACGGAGAAGAATTCACTTACAGACGACACGCGACCCCAACTACATCATCGCCGTCAGGGAACACGTCTACGACGGGCGAGTCATGGAGACCTTTGTCGACCCTACCTATATCGGCAATGCCGGAAGATTCCTCAATCACTCTTGTGAGCCAAACCTGGTGATGGTTCCCGTCCGGATCGACTCAATGGTGCCGAAATTGGCACTCTTCGCAGCCAAGGACATTTTGCCGGGCGAAGAGCTCTCCTACGACTATTCGGGAAGGTTTCTTAATCGAGTAGAGAGTGAAGAGGAAGGAAGGACAGAGAATGGGCCACTGCGGAAACCCTGTCACTGCGGAGCCAAATCGTGTAGCAATTTCCTGCCTTATGACAGTTCACTGTACGGCCCCTGAGGAAAGCCAGACATCCATTAGGAGGAATGGATGTGGAGGCTGGCCTCAAAACTGCGATCCTCCTGTCTCAGCCTCGCAAGTACTAGGATTACAGGCAGGTGCCACCACGCCCGCTTCCTTTCTTCCTTTTAGAACAGACTCCTCATTTTTACCTTGATACATAACTATTCAGAATACTTGCTTTCCTAGTTAGACGTGGCTAAGTGACCGTGTTCTTGCTAGTGGGATATAAGCAAAAAATAGTGTGTCATTCAGTGGCGATATCTTGCCCTTGTCTTCTTTGATCCTATAAGCTGGAATGTATTCATGAAGGCTGGAGCAGGGGTGGCAATCCTAAACTCCAAGACGACCCTCAGAAAGGGTCGTGCATCGCAGATCAACAAGAGAGAGAGGAGTGTGGGCATCTGGTACCGTGGAAAATGCTACTGGTTCTGATCTGACACTTCTGTTCTTTTAGGGGAAATGGTCTTCCCCTTGTTTATAAACCACTGTTATTGTGCCCTTGCACCGAATCTAGCCATGATTCGAGAAAACACTGCAGCCGCATACCTAAGCCCTAGGACCTAAAACTGCTCCTTTCCAACCAATTTTATCAGTAATAAAGCTGATATTTTTTTCTCAGTGTCTGACTCCTGCATCTTATTTCTTACTTATTTCTAAACATGAATTAAGGGAAAAGATATGATTTTTCTCCTGCTAAAACCCTAATAACCACCAATAATGAAAAAGATAACTGTGAAAATGACTTCCTTGTTATAACTAAAAGTCAGAAAAGGGCGCACATTATAAAAATTTCACGATGCAGTTGGCCGTACTTCAAAGCTTGTGAAGTTATGCTTCAAAACTTCAAACAGTCACACTTCTCCATGTATTACTAACACAGAAATAACCCTGTCAACACCCCAGCAGGAGGTGAGAGTTTTATAATCCCACTTAAACTTCTAGAGAAGCAAAGATCTCTACCTTCCTTAAAGCAAAGATGTTGCAAAAATATAGTTATTGTACATGTTAATTAGACATTTTGGTTTTTGTTTTGCTTTGTCTTGTTTTTCTGGTACTGGGGATTTGAACCCAGGTGCATTCTACCTCTGAGCTACAACCCCGGCCATTTATTTATTTATTTATTTATTTATTTATTTATTTATTTTGAAACAGAGTCTCACTAGGTTGCTGAGAGTCTCGCTAAATTGCTGAGACTGGCCTCGAACCTGCAATCCTCCTGTGTCAGCCTCCCAAGTACTGGGATGACAGGTGTGGGCCACCGGGCTTGGTTTTATGGTACTGGGGATTGAACTCAAGGGCATTCTACCCGGCTTAGTTGCACACTTTAAATGAGTGAAATATATGATATGTGATTTATATCTCAGTAAAGCTGGTTTTTTTAAAGTATGTTAGAGTTTACATGTTTATATAACATTATCAAGAATGATTCCCTGTGAACAAAAGATGTGTATGAAATGCCCCAAACTACAAATGTAAATGTCAAAATTTCCCTCCAAATCATGTCTTCCTGCCACCCTTCCTCTGCTTTCCACAAAGCAGTCAACTTTAGATCAGTCCACTTATATTCTTCCTTCCAAAATGGCCCTCTCCTCACAAGTTCTCCTAACGACTTAGCGACTTCAGAAACAATAAGGAAATGGTCAGAATGAAACGTTTGGCTCTAGGCGGGCGTGGTGGCGCACGCCTTGTAACCTCAGTACTGGGGAGGCTGAGACAGGAGGATCACAAGTTTGAGGCCAGCCTTGGCAATTAAGTGAGGCCCACTGCAACTTAATGAGACCCTGTTTCAAAAGTAAAAAATAAAATAGGGCTGGGGGTGGAGCTCAGAGGTAGAATGGCCCTGGGTTCCATCCTCAGTACCACCAAAAATAAAAATAAAAAGATTGGCTCCATAGATACCCTTTCCTACTTCCTTTCACCCTTTCTCTGTTGACTATCACTCTCTGTGATTCAGAAAAATCTTCCGGGAAGAGTCACGGACACAAACATCACCTGCCACCTTGGTGACCCTGCCAGAGAGAGGGCTGACTAAATAGAGACCCTAGTTTATTATTTTTTGGTACTGGGGATTAAGCCCAGGGACATTCTACCTCTGAGCTACACCCCAGCTCTATTTTTTTTATTTTTTAATTAATTAATTAATTAATTAATTAATATTTTTTGGCACTGGGGATTGAACCCAGGGGCATTCTACCTCCAAGCTACACCCCCAGCCCTGTTTTTTATTCTTTATTTTGAAACAGGGTCTCACTAAGTTGCGGAGGGCCTCACTAAGTAGCTGAGGCTGGCCGCGAACCCGGATCCTCCTGTCTCAGCCTCCCAAGTATTGGGATTACAAGCTTGCGCCACCACGCCCAACTTACTTTTTATTTTGAAATAAGGTCTCACTAAGTTGCTGAGTGTCTCACTAAATTGCTGAGGCTGCCCTCAAATCTGCGATCCTCCTGTCTCAGCCTCCCAAGTATTGGAATTAGAGGCGTGCGCCACCATGCCCAGCTGAAATTGATTCCTGAACAACCATGTACATGGTTCCCTTAAGAGTGGAGAGTGTCACTTTTCTCTCTTCTCTCCCTGTTCCAGTGTGTAGTTCCAGAGGTGTTCAGAAACTAGCACAGTATCCAGTAGAGCTGCACGTGGAGATTGAGAAATATTTTGCAGAACTAAACAATTCATATCACTTTTACATTAATATATGCACAGATCTAGAAGTTTGTTGCTGGTACGTTTCATTATTGTATGGGTTTAAGAGATGTTGAGAATGACAAGCCAGGCATCATGGTGCACAACTGTAATCCTAGTACTTGGGAGGCTGAGACAGGAGGACCACAGGTTGGAGGCCAGCCTCAGCAACTTAGCAAGGCCCTCAGCAACTGAGCAAGACCCTGTTTCCAAAAAAATAAAAAGTAGGGCTGGGGGTGTATCTCAGAGGTAAAATGCCCCAGAGTTCAATACCTAGCACCATAAAAATAAATAAATACACAAATAAATAGATGTTGGAAATGATAAGGTGATAGTTTATATGATGAAATTAAAATGTTTTTGTTTTCTGTAAATAATCTATCATCACTCCATTATAATAATAAGTCTATCATCACCGCATTACAATATTTGAGCATGATATGTAAATTCGTGATCTGTTTTCGGCTTGTCTCAGTATGATTGGAATTAATTTGTCTGTGTGTGGGGGGTGCTGGGGATAGAACCCAGGGGCCTTCTATCTCCGGGCTACACCCCCAGCCCTATTTTATTTTATTTTTTTTATTTGGAAACAGGGTGTCACTAAGTTGCGGAGGGCCTCACTAAGTAGCTGAGGCTGGCTTTGAACCTGCGATCCTCCTGTCTCAGCCTCCCAAGTACTGAGATTACAAGCATGCGCCACCATGCCCGGCTGAAATTAATTTTAAAAAACTTCAAAGAGTTACTCTGACTCAAAAAAAGATGGTCTCATTTGACATAACAGAACAACTGTATGAAAATCCTACTTATAACTACACAGTTTCTGATTTTACTGAAAGACAATAAAATTCATTTTTATGGAAAAAACACATAATGATTTAAGAATCCAGTCATTACTTTATTACGCATCCAAATATCAATAACTCAGTTGGATGCTCAGGCAGCAGCAAGGATAATTAAATTCAGACATTTTCCATAATTTTGCTAATTTCAGTCACATAAAAACCATAGCTTTATACATGGTTTTCATGCTTGTGGTTATAAAAATACTTTCATCCAACTAGGAAAGTAACTTGATTTATAACTTTTAAATGTTTGCTGATATTGCCTGAGTTCTCCCACAAGCTGCCCTTGTCTTGATGCTAGGAAGAGGGAAGGAAGGAGCTTCCCTGATGGGGCTGTTATGGGATTCAGAGTCATGGATGGAGGGTGATTTTACAGAGACTACTGTGTGTGTGTGTGTGTGTGTGTGTGTGTGTGTGTGTGTGTGTGTGTGTGTTACTAGGGATGGAGGGTTATTTTACAGAGGCTACTATGTGCGTGCACGTGTGTGTGTGTGTGTGTGTGTGTGTGTGTTACTAGGGATTAAACCCAGGGGTCTCACCTTTGAGCAACACCCCGACCCTTTTCAATCTTCATTTGTTTATGTATATATGTATGTATTCATTTATTTTGTGGTACTGCGGATTGAACCCAGGAGCATTCTACCTCTGAGCTACACCCCCAGCTTTTTATTTTTATTTTTGAAACAGGGTCTCACTAGGTTGCTGAGAGTCTCACTACTTGCTGAAGCTAGCCGCGAACCTGCAATCTTCCTGTCTCAGCCTCCCACGTACTGGGATTACAGGCCTGCACCACTGCACCGAGCTTAGAGAGGCTACTTGATACTCCATTTGCCCTTTTAGCCCATGTTTCCGTCATTTCTTCCCTGCCTCAGCCTCTCAGCCTCCCAGCCTCCAGCCTTGCCACCCTCCCGCTCCGTTCCCAACAGTGCACTCTGTACCTATAAACTTTCTGTGGCTTCTCCTCACTTGCAGGATGACAGTCAGACTTCTAAAACATGACCAGGATGTTCCTGCCTAAAGCTGGGCAAGTAATCCCAGTACCTGGGAGGCTGAGAGTTTTGAGCATAGCCTTACAACTTAGTGAGACTCTTGGCAATTTAATGAGACCTTGTTTCAAAATAAAAAATGAAATAGGGCTGGAGGTGTAGCTCAGAGGTAGAATGCCCCTGGGTTCAATCCCCAGTACTACAAAAAAGAAAGAGAGAGGAAAGGAAGGAAGGAAGGAAGGAAGGAAGGAAGGAAGGAAGGAAGGAAGGAAGGAAGGAAGGAAGGGGAAGGAAGGAGAAAAGAGAAAGAGAAGGAAAGCAATTAAAGAAAAGAAAAAACAGAAAGGACCCACTCTGGCCACTAGAGGGGGAACATTACACGTAAAATGACTTGAAGCTGCCTCTTAACACAAAAACATTCCCACAGGGATGGAGGTACCGGTTTGGCTCCCCAAAAGACTGTTCAAAGCCAAAAGCCCACAAGCAGTGTGATTCAGCCTTTGGCTTGCCTGATACGTCCTGAAGCAAGGGTTTCATTAATAAGTATAAAATCACAAATGTGAATGTGGTTCCCATCTTGGTGAGGTCCCCCCTCCCCTGCCACTGGACTGAATATTTACAAATGTTCTGGAAAAGAAGCAAATATTGAGTTGGAAGCTTCCCTGAAACTATCTTAAGAAACAATGAGGCCAGGCGTGGTGGCACATGCTTGTAATCCCAGTACCTGGGAGGCTGAGACAGGAGGATCACAGGTTTGAGGACAGCCTCAGCAAGTAGTGAGGCTCTCATCAACCTAGCAAGACCCTGTTTCAAAATAAAAAAAAAAATAGGGCCGGGGGTGTAACTGAGAGGTAGAATGCCCCTGGGTTCAACCCCCAGTACCGCAAAATAAAAAATAAAAAAACACTGCAGATCCGATGATACCATAGAGAGAAGTGACAGAAATGGTCTGAGTCCTGAAGTAGAGCGACAAGGCAACTACCCGACCACTCGCCCCTAGACCTCACATGCAAATCAGCTGGGGAAAGACCGCGGGACACGTTGCACAGGCTGACGGACATGGCGCGGCTGCCCTCCCTCTTCTCTTCTCCTCCCTTCTGAATAACTGCTCTAGCCACACGTGGAGGCGCACGCTTGTAGTCCCAGGACTTGGGAGGCTGAGACTGGAGGATCCGGGTTCACGGCCAGCCTCAGCTACTTAGTGAGGCCCTCCGCAACTTAGTGAGACCCTGTTTCAAAATAAAGAATAAAAAATAGGGCTGGGGGTGTAGCTCTGAGGTAGAATGCCCCTGGGTCCAATCCTCAGTACCGCAAAAAAAAAAAAAAAAAAAAGACAAGCTTAAGCCAGTACTTGGGAGGCTGAGACACAAGGATCACAGGTTCAAGACCAGCCTCAGCAACTTAGTGAGGCCCTCAGCAACTTAGTGAGACCCTGTTTGAAAACAAAACATAAAATAGGGCTGGAATGTAACTTGAAGATAGAATGCCCCTGGGTTCGATCCCCAGTACCAAAAAAAAGGGGGACAAGTTTCAGAATTGTACAATATAGCAATGACCAGGTCCAACTTTCCTCTTGAATGAGAGCATTATGGGACAGGTGGGCAACCTATTATCAGGGTATTATCAGGGTATTTCTGAACTCTGAGGTCTGGGACACCGGTATTTTTTTATGGGGTCAAGTTCATGCGCTCACGTGCAGCCTTTGTTCCTTGTGGCTCTGAGTCCACTCTGCTCTGTGTTTACAGCTGGATCTGAACAGCCGACCAGGCCCCTCCGGCGGCTCCTTCCTGCCCCTCTGCTTTTTTTTTTTTTTTTTTTTTTTTTTTGCGGTACCAGGGATTGAACGCAGGGGCGTTCTACCTCCGCGCTACACCCCCGGCCCTATTTTTTATGCTTTATTTTGAAATCAGGTCTCACGAAGTTGCAGAGGGCCTCACTAAGGAGAGAGAGAGAGCGAGAGCTGAGGCTGGCCACGAACCTGGATCCTCCGGTCTCTGCCTCCCAAAATACTGGGATTACAAGCGTGCGCCACCACGCCCCGCCCCCTCTGCTTTTAATAAGCACATGCGTGATAGAAACAAGTACCAAGGAAGCACTGATCCAAGTACAATGAGCTAAGCAATTCATCTTTGTATTCTCTTGTACCTCTCCACAACCCCCGAGGCGGGTATAACTGTTATTGTTTTGTGCATTTGGGGGTACTAGGGAATGAACCCAGGGGTGCGCTAACTCTGAGCTACACCACCAGCTACCCTCCATCTTTTGTGGTGTTGGGGATTGAACCCAGGGGCATTCTACTTCCGAGCTACACCCAGCCCTATTTTATTTTTATTTGGCAACAGGGTCTCCATAAATTGCTGAGAGCCTCACTAAATTTTTGGCTTCAACCTGCAATCCTCCGGTCTCAGCCTCCTAAGTACTGAGATGACAGGCATGCACCACCACGCCTGGCCCTTTTTATTTTTTATTTTGAAACAGGGTCTCAGTAAGTTGCTGAGGGTCTCACAAAGTTGCTGAGGCTGACCTTGAACCTGGGATCCTCCTGACTCAGCCTCCCACATACCAGGATTACAGGCATGGGCCAGCAGGAATTATTAACTGCATTTTACCATGAACATTATTGCCTGCCTTAAGGTGGCTCAGGTAAGTAGGTGGTGTCCAGAGATCTGATCCCAGGCGACCTCATTCCAGAGCTTTCTTCCCATAATGTCAAACCGCCTATGAAGACAGGGTATAAAGAAATTAAAGGGGCATTCTTCCCACGCCGCACACGCATGTGTGCGCATGTGTGTGTGTGTGTGTGTGTGTGACTAAGGATTAAACCCAGGAGCATTCTACCTCTGAGCTTTTTCAGCCCCAGCCCTTTTTCATTTTTTAATTTGAAACAGGGTCTCATTAAGTTGCCAAGACCTCACTAAACTGCTAAGGCTAGCCTCAAACCTGGATCCTCCTATCTCAGCCTCCCAAGTACTGGCGTGTCCCACCCCATCTCATTTAAAGGTAAATAAGTAAATTTATTTAAATCATTCATTTAAATAAATAAACTTAAATGAATGATTTTACTCATTTAAAGGTAAATAAATAAAATCTTATTTCGCAAGTGTCTGGAGTAGAGAAAACTCGTGCACCTTGAAAAAGCAATCCACGAAGGCCCTTCTGCCCAGGCACAAAGGAAATGGAGGTGAACCGTCTATCAGGGAAGTCTTCTCTCTGGTCCGCTGATGGGCTGTGAGCTGGTGTTACGTTTCCCCTGAGCTTTCATTGAGAGGGTCCAAGGTTTCCCTGAGGAGGTGCCGCACTGACACGTAGGAAAACTTGCTCGGGGAATCAGTCATCCGTTTCCCTCTGCAAAGAAAACAAGGAGTTTGTCAAACATGGGCCAGACCCAGGGTGGGAGAGCAACCCCACCCCAACTCCATTATTCTGAAACGACTCACCTCGTTGCCAGACAGCTGTGACCCGCTGCAGAGGCCCAACCAGCCTTCGCATCATGATGGCGTTGGGGTCACTTACCGTGTGGGGCAGCTTCAAAGCTGATCTGAAGCCAAAAGTTTCCACGCTGTTGGTACTCATCCCGTGAACTTTCCAATCCTAAATAGGGCAGGTTGGGGAACACTCGGTTTCTCATTTTGTCGCCTACCTGGCTCTCGTCTCCAATGATTTTTGCTTCATCAAAAAATTAATTAAACTCCTGCGCTAATGGTGTAAACACAAGACTCACAGGAAGGAAGGCGTGCTGGCCAGCGGCCAGGTCTCCATCTATGAGGCTCTTGGAGTTAATAATTTCCATGGCGTTTTAAGCTGCAGAAACAACGAAGGCCAGCTTTTGCTAATAGCACAACCCATCAAAATCAGGTCTGCTAAGCCAGGCGTGGTGGCGCACGCTTGTCATCCCAGTACTTGGGAGGCTGAGACCGGAGGATCCGGGTTTGCGGCCAGCCTCAGCTACTTAGTGAGGCCCTCCGCAACTTAGTGAGACCCTGTTTCAAAATAAAGAATAAAAAATAGGGCCATGGGTGTAGCTCGGAGGTACAATGCCCCTGGGTTCAATCTCCAGTACTGCAAAAAATAAAATCAGGTCTGCTCTTGGGGGGCAGTCTGTGTTACAGAAAATGATGTTGTAGTCAGGAAAAAGAGTCAAAAATGGGACATTTCTGTTATTTTCTGATATTAATCTGCAAACTTAAGTCATAAGGAATGGTGCTAGTGAAAACCATGAACGGCTCTGCTGCGATGACCCCTTGCTGCTAACTGGTTTTAAGTGACAGGGTGGGGACAGAGGAGGACAGTGTCGTCAGGCTTCTAGGGAGAATGAATCCCGGAGAAAGGCAAGGCCCACCTCACATGTGTGCATTACCTCCTCTGTCAGCCATGCTAAAGATGCAATCTTGTGCCGGGCATGGTGGCGCACGCTTGTAATCCCAGTACTTAGGGAGGAGGAGACCGGAGGATCCGGGTTCGCGGCCAACCTCAGCGCGCATGCGCGCACGATCGATCGATCGATCGATCTCTCTCTCTCTCTCTCTGTCTCTTTCTCTCTCTCTACCTAGTGAGGCCCTCCGCAACTTTGTGAGACCCGGTTTCAAAAATAAAGCATAAAAAAATAGGGCCGGGGGTGTAGTGCGGAGGTAGAACGCCCCTGGGTTCAATCCCCAGTACCACAAAAAAAAAAAAAAAGATGCAATCTTGTGCTCCACAAAATGACCCTTCTCTCTTCTAGGTTGCAAACTGGTACCCCACAGTTTCGTTCTGGCTGCAGAAGCAGTCTGTTAGTTTTCCACAGTACTGTTTTAAGTCTCAATTGGTTGCCAACATTAAAAACTCAGAAGATAGTCAGGCGTGGTGGTGCAGGTCTGTTATCCCAGTACTTGGGAGGCTGAGACAAGAGGATCGCAGGTTTGAGGCCAGCCTCAGCAACTTAGCGAGAACCTGTTTCAAAATAAAAAAAAATAGAAAAGGGGCTGGGGTGTAGCTTGGAGGTAGAATGACCCTGGGTTCAAACCCCAGTACCAAATAAATAAATAAATAAATAAAACCAAAACAACCCAGAAGAAATCACAAAAACATGAACATAGGCAGCTCCTCTGGATGCCCGGATGTTCAAGCCCTTCTATCTATTACCTGTCTCTGCACTTTCTCCTCACAGCCAGCCTGCACGGCAATTTTCTTAGGGAAAATTCTGTTGATGGTAAGGTTAGTATTTGTTGAAGGAAGGAGGGAGAAAGATTTGTACGCCCAATATCACTTAAAAATTTTAAAAGGGAAATTCCATTCTAGTCCCTTGTATAAAATTCCCAAAGTTTCAGAATAGAAAGCACTGTTTTATGTTTTTTTTTTTCTTTTCAAAATACTCTTTTTGGGTTGGGGATGTAGCTCAGTGGTAGAGCGCTTGCCTAGCATGCACAAGGCTCCAGGTTTGATCCCCAGCACCATAAAAAAAAAGTTCCTTTTGTACCACATACAGTGGTACACACCTGTAATCCCAGTACTTGGGAAACTGAGACAGGAGGATCACAGGTTCAAGATATCCTTAGCAAGCCGGGTGTGGTGGCGCACGCTTGTAATCCCAGTACTTGGGAGGCTGAGACCAGAGGATCCAGGTTCGCGGCCAGCCTCAGCTACTTAGTGAGGCCCTCCGCAACTTAGTGAGACCCTGTTTCAAAATAAAGGATAAAAATTAGGCCGGGCGTGGTGGTGCATGCTTGTAATCCCAGTACTTTGGGAGGCGGAGACCGGAGGATCTGGGTTCGCGGCCAGCCTCAGCTCTCTCGCTCTCTCTCTCCCTGTCTCTTTCACTCTCTCTCCTTAGCGAGGCCCTCCACAACTTCGTGAGACCCGGTTTCAAAATAAAGGCTAAAAAATAGGGCTGGGAGCGTAGCGTGGAGGTAGAACGCCCCTGCGTTTAATCCCCGGTACCGCAAAAAAAAAAAAAGAATAAAAATTAGGGCTGGGGGTGTAGCTCAGAGGTAGAATGCCCCTGGGTTCCTTCCCCAGTACCACAAAAAAAAAAAAAAGGATATCCTTAGCAAGTAGCAAGACTCTCAGCAACCTAGTGAGACCTTGTTTCAAAAAATAAATAAAAAGGGCTGGGGGTGTAGCTTAGGCAGAATGCCCCTAGGTTCTCCAGTACCACAAAACAATAATTATTATTATTCCTTTTGCTAAGTCAACTGCAAGGATATCCTTAGCAAGTAGCAAGATTCTCAGCAACCTAGCGAGACCTAGTTTCAAAAAATAAATAAATAAAAAGGGCTGGGGGTGTAGCTCAGGTAGAATGCCCCTAGGTTCAATCTCCAGTACCATAAAGTAATAATAATAATAATAATAATAATATTGGTTCAATAATAATATTACTGGTTCAATCTCCAGTACCACAAAATAATATTATTATTATTATATTATTATTATTGTTCCTTTTGCTAAGTCAACTGCAAATTTTATTTCACATGCACATAAAAAATTTATTTTCAACTTGAAAACTGAGGCTATAACATGATCTCTTTTGAAAAAGTGATTATCAAGGAGTCTGAAATACTTGAGTTCTCACAGATGAAAGGTCATTACCTGATTATGCTAACAACACAGTTCCCAGTAAAGATAGTCCCTGGAAAATCTTAATGACCAGCACACTATCTCGGAAAGCCACCACTCCACCACGCCCCTGCCCCCATCAACGCTCATGAAAGTAAATGTCACCTTCCATTTCTCTTTTTCCTGAAGGGTGATATGGACAATTGAAATGCTTTGTCCAAAAGGGCGGAGGGCAGGCAGGGGGAGAAGTCTCCACTGATAAAGATTTCTATTCCATTTTAAGCTGCCGGCTGAACTGTGCAAAGCTGGAGACATCTATGTAATTGGATGTTTTCCAAGAAGGAAATGTCAGTTGATTACCACCATCACCCGCCACCTCCTGGCCTTTCCGAATCATGTTTACAAGGCTTTAAGAAACAAAGAAGATAGGCCTGCTTCCCACTCAGCGAACACCCTGAAAATGAAGTAAGATTGTCCAGGATTCAGGACCAAACAGATTGGAAAGCAAACCTCAGATTCCTTCCACGCTTCAATAGGGGCAAGAAATGAGTAAGAAACCAACCGAGTATAAGCTGGCCATGGTGGCGCGCGCCTGTCATCCCAGTCCTTGGGAGGCTGAGACAGGAGGATCGCAGGTTAGAGGTCAGCCTCAGCAATTTAGTGAGGCCCTCCGCAATTTAGTGAGAACCTGTTTCAAAATAAAATAAGGCTGGGGGTGTGGCTAACAGGTAGAATATCCCTGGGTTCAATCCTCAGTATCCACAGGTTATCATCAAAATTTCTTGGGAAATGCCTCATTAAAGAATCTTTAAAGTGTAATATGAGTGTGCATTAGTCAAACAATTTCCAAAAGACACTAAACTCTAGCTACCGTAGTACAATTTTTCTTCCCTTCTACGGGCACCATAGTCTGGCCTCAAACCTGCGATCCTCCTATCTCAGTCTCCCAAGTACTGGGATTATAGGCATGCACTACTAGGCCTGGCTTAGACATGTGATTTGTTTTTAACATTTTTGGTACTGGGGATTGAACCCAGGGGCATTTTACCTCTGAGCGCACCCCCAGCCCTTTTTAATTTTTTGTTTTTTTAAAACAGGGTCTCCCTAGGTTGCTGAGAATCTCACCATGTTGCTGAGGCTATCCTCGAACCTGTAATCCTCCTGTCTCAGCCTCCCAAGTACTGGGGTTATTTATAATCATGTGCCATCATGCCCACTAGACATGTAATTCTTAAGTGAAGGTCTTATTAAGACTTTGTTTAAACACTCTCCAACATTATGCTGCTGCTAAAAATGCAATTCTAAAGACTGTGCCTAAAAACACTGCAAAATGTTTATGCTATATAACATTAATTAACAAGAGAAGAAGTCAAAATATACTGTACACTACAAATATAATGATGTAAAGAATGTATACAGGTGGGAGGTAACAAGTAAAAACAAAACTGTACTAGAGTTGTAGGGACTTAAAGAATAAAATACCTTATAGCCAGGCGTGGTGGCGCACACTTGTAATCCCAGTAGTTGGGAGGCTGAGACAGGAGGATCCAGGTTCACGGCCAGCCTCAGCTACTTAGTGAGGCCCTCCGCAACTTCGTGAGACCCTGTTTCAAAATAAAGGATAAAATAGGGCTGGGGGTGTAGCTCAGAGGTAGAATAGGCCTGGGTCCAATATCCAGTACCACAATAAAATAAGACAGAATAGAATAGAACAAAACAAAACAGGAAGAAGGTAATGAGAAGAGGAACCAAGGAGCGTGACACCTGGTTTTGCAGATACCAGTTTATTCGACATAGTGCCTGATTCGAAGCATCAGATATTCAGAGCCAACATGATAGCCTACTCCTCTATTCCGGAACACCCTGACCACGGTTAATCCGCGGTCCTCGTTCCTATACCTAGAATTAAACAGGTTTCCCCATTTAGTTCACATTTCACATTCACCAAAAGCTTTGGGGGGAGGGAAGAAACGGGGCTCCTAACCACCCCTCTAGCCAAAGGCACTTAATGTTAAAAGATAAAGCACGGACGGTCACCCACACACCGAACACTAGCACAACATCGCCGGGCCACGCGGGACTCGTCCTAACGAGGCAAAAGACACTGATTTCCTGGGATACACAAAGTGCAGTACGAAGATAAAGGATCCCCCCACCCTTTTCCGAAAATAATATATAAGAGAACTCTTACTGTACATGATTAGTATCAGCCATGGTCCACGCATGGGGAAAAAAACACTAAAAAATAATCTGTCATAAATTCTCACTATGCAATAAGGATAGAATCTAGAATCAATCATAGAATCTGTGAGGTGGGGAGAACCTTAAAGACCATGGGTCCAGCCCCTTGGGGGAAACTGAGGCCCAGGCAGGTAAAGGGTTGGCCCTAGGGTCTGACCTTGGGCCTCCTGAGGCCTCGTTCAAGGCCCCCTGCTCTCCCCCTTCCTCTTTGAAAGCTCTCGACAGTAAACATGGCGATGATCAATAACGATGCCCCACGTGATCAAGCATGACCCGGGTCAGCGATTTGGTCTCTCAGCAAGACAGTTCCTTTGGCCATGGGGCAGACAGATCCGTGACCCGCCTCGCGGTGGGTTCTTTGCACAAGATCATGCACAAGTCGAGTGCAGGCTGGAACCGGCAGCTCTGGACTGGGGCAGGCTCGTGCTGGCTCAGGCCGTGCTGGGCAGGCGGTCGGCTGCACAGCGGAATCCCAGATTGGACGCCGAGCTATCGGGCGTGTTCTGGCTTCGAGCCGCACAGCGGTACCTATAGCAGTAGGACTGGGCAGAGAGAGAGAAGCGAGATAAGGGCTTCTGGGACTCTTGGCTGAGGCCCAGCTCCACACCGTCAAGTGCGTTCTGCACAAAGGCACCAGCTATGGAGAAGTTGTGCCGAACGTAGATGGAGCTGCTTCCAAGCCGCCATCAGCTACTTAACGTGCATGCTTTGCCAAGGGCAGCACATTCAAGAGTTAACCACGAGCCATCCAATGTCACTGACCTTATAAACATAATATTCATATAGTACAAAAAAGTTGTGGTTGCCATCATTTGTAATGACAAAAATTAAAATTATGACAAGCCAGGCGTGGTGGTGCATGCCTGGAATCCCAGTACTTAGGAGGCTGAGACAGAAGGATCGCAGGTTCACAGCCAGCCTCAGCAACTTAGCAAGGCTCTCTGCAACTTGGTGAGACCCTGTTTCAAAATAAAGAATTAAAAAATAGGGCTGGGGGTATAGCTCAGAGGTAGAATGCCCCTGGGTTCAATCCCCGGTACTGCAATAAATAGATATAAATAAATAAATAAAAAATAGGGCTGGGGGTGTAGCTCAGAGGTAGAATGCCCCTGGGCTCAATCCCCAGTACTGATATATATAAATAAATAAATGGGCTGGGGGTGTAGCTCACCAGTAGAGTGCCCCTGGGTTCAGTCCCTAGTACCACAGAAATGGTAACAATTCATAATTATGGGATTTATGGCACATCCATACGACAGAATAGTCAGCAGCCACTGAAAGTCACGTTTTAATGTAATATTTAATGACATGGGGAACTCCTATGATAAAATGTTAAATGAAAAAAATCAAAATAGAAAACCGTACATGTGGTGTGACCTCGATCTATACAATCACAGAAGCCAAGAAAAAAAGACTAGAAGGCCAGGTATGGTGGTGCACGCCTGGAATCCCAGTACATGGGAGGCTGAGACAGGACCAAGGCCAGCCTCAGTGACTTAGTGAGGCCCTCAGCAGCTTACACCCTGCTTCAAAACAAAGTGTTAAAAAATAGGGCTGAGGGTGTAGTTCAGAGATAGAATGCCCCTGGGTTCCATCCCCAGTACTACAAAAACAAAAAACAAACAAAAACTAAAAGATTCAGACTGTACCACAACATGTACAGTAGTTATGAGTAATTGGGTTTCAAATTTCTTACAATAAGCATAAATTTTTTCATTATAGCAAGTAATAAAGATAAATGACAATCAAGAAAATATTAATTAAGAATAACATTAACTGGACGCAGTGGCGCACGCCTATAATACCAGTACTTGGGAGGCTGAGACAGGAGGATCGCAGGTTCGAGGACAGCCTCAGCAACACAGCAAGACTCTCAGCAACCTAGTGAGAGTCTATTTCCAAACAAAAAAAATTTAACAGGCTGGGGGTGTAGCTACAGGGTAGAATGCTCCTGGGTTCAGCCCCTAGTACCACACACACAAAAAGGAATAACATTAGTATATCACTTACTATCCAATAGATTGCTAGGAACATCAAATGTAAGAAAAATATCACTTTTTTGGAATTTAAACTACAGTAACTCATGAAGCTATAAACTTCTGTGTCTGGTTTGTTTTGTTTATGTGTACATATATAAGAGCAGGCTGGGCGTGGTGGTGCACACCTGTAATCCCAGTACTGGGAGGCTGAGACAGGGGGATTGTAAGTTCGTGGCCAGCCTCAGCAACCTATTGAGACCCTGTTTCAAAACAAAAAAGCAAAATAAAAAAGGCTGGGGGGTGTAGCTTGGCGGTAGACCGCCCTTGGGTTCAATCCCCAGTAACACACACACACACACACACGCACTATCTACCTATCTATCTATATATATATATATATGTGTGTGTGTGTGTGTGTGTGTGTATATGTATGAACTCACAAGTACATACATGCACATAAACACAAGCACTGAACATTAAATACACAACAGGCATGGTTCTGGGCACGTTCCTCTTTTATTTCATTTGATTATAACAGCTCAGAGACACTAAGTTACCCAATGTAACACAGGAGCAGGATCCCAATGTAGGTCTAACTGTGGTGCATTCTTGCTTCCCTAGTAAGATGCTACACTCCCACAGGGAGGGTACCACATCCCGTCTTCTTTCCTACTAAGCAACACACAAGTCGTACACACACACACACACACACACACGCGCGCGCGCGCACGCAACGCCTGACACATATCTGTGGCCACAGAACAGGTACTCGGTAAGTAAATGACCACGGATCACTTGGTGCAAACACTTCAAACGCTCCCAGGTTCCAAAAATAACCACGCATTCAAATCTTGCTCAGCTTGTTCTCTGATCCAAAGTAACAGAGAGTGAAAATAAACTAGTCGTCCCATGTGCCAAAAGCATAAACTCTGAGTTGGCCCCGTGCAACTCAAGTCCCCGCCAGATGGTTAAACAAACTGCGCAAAGAATCCTGGAGAACTAAGCTTGGAACCCGGACAGGAGAGATAAAGTATGGGGAGGAAAATAGGTCAGCCTGCACGATTTCTTTGTAATCCCTATTATTCTCTTTTCTCCCACAAAAGTCAAAGGCTTCTAATCTTCATAAAAATTATCTCTCAAGTTGACATGGAACTTCTCTGGAGCATTTCTGCCATAAAAAGAAAGACAGAATGCTCTTTTCTTTTATAGATTGTAAAACAATAGCAGTCAATTTTCTCATTTTCTTCGTGGCCAGTGAGGACTATTTAACATATTACCAATTCTCAGGTAGACTGAGAGATGATGAACCAAAAATGTGCTTTAAATTAAAAAAAACATGGCGGCATCTGCTACTATATTGATCCCCACTCAATGGAAGCTTTCAAATTTCTAGGGGTGACTGTGCAAAAAGGCACAGCCGAAGCCTTAATCCATGTGGCAGCTACCCACTGGGCTGTTGTGAACAACAGTGCCTCCTTTGTATTTTTTTTAATTTTATGTGTGTGTGTGTGTGTATGTGTGTGTGTGCGCGCGCTCATGCATGTGTATGGTACTGGGGATTGAACCCAGGGGCGTTCTACCTATTTTATTTTTTATTTGGAAACAGGATCTCACTAAGTTGCTGTGGGCCTCACAAAGTAGCTGAGGCTGGCCTCGAACCTGCAATCCTCCTGTCTCAGCCTCCCAAGGACTGGGATGACACGTGTGCACCACCACGTCTGGCGTGCTTTGGTATTTTTAGAACCCAGCTCCTACAGATAACTCGGGACCCCATGCAACCAAGCAGGTGTAGTGAATTCCACCCTATAGCGAGGATCAAGTTCCAGAGAGACAGACAACTTCGACGTTCCTGACCTATGATTGTACCACACATGATTAAAAACAATCGAGTATTTCCTGACTGCCTACTGTGTGCTCCCAGAGAGGAGATGCAAGCCGAGGCATAGGCCTATCTCACTAAACACCACTTGTGCTAGGATTAAACAACTTCTGAGGTTATTAGTCATTCAGGCCAAGAAACTGTCCCCGGTAGAATGCCAAAGTCTTTAGGAAAGACGCTTTTTTTTTTTTTTTTTGCGGTACCGGGGATTGAACACAGGGGCGTTCTACCTCCGCGCTACGCCCCCGGCCCTGTTTTTTATACTTTATTTTGAAACCGGGTCTCATGAAGTTGCAGAGGGCCTCACTAAGTAGCGAGAGAGAGACACACACACAGAGAGAGAGAGAGAGAGAGAGAGAGAGAAAGCTGAGGCTGACTGCGAACCCGGATCCTCCGGTCTCCGCCACCCAAAGTACTGGGATTACAAGCATACGCCACCACGCCCGGCTGAAAGACGCTATTTTTGGAAGGCCATACTTGACCCAGTTGGGATGTACACAGTCATGGCCGTGGTTTTGAACTTGGCTGTACACAAGAAAAACCCGGAGAACTTGTTTAAACACATATTCCAGCCGGGCGTGGTGGCATACACTTGTAATCCCAGGGCTTGGGAGGCTGAGACAGGAGGATCGCAGATTTGAGGACAGCCTCAGCAAATAGTAAGACCCTCTGCAACTTAGTGAGACCCTATTTCAAAATAAAGAATAAAAAGTAGTGCTGGGGGGGTGTAGCTCAGAGGTAGAATACCCCTGGGTTCAATCCCCAGTACCAAAAAAAAAAAAACCATATTCCTGAGCTGCACACCCATAGATTCCGATTCCATGAGTCCGGTGTGGGACCCAAGAAACTACATTTCTTTTT
Organism: Glis glis; assembly: GCA_004027185.1. Lineage (NCBI taxonomy): Eukaryota > Metazoa > Chordata > Mammalia > Rodentia > Gliridae > Glis > Glis glis. The sequence continues at coordinate 29,290 of PVJS01017510.1, forward strand.
TTTGTTGTTTTTAATTTTGGTACTGGGGATTGAACCCAGGGGCATTCTACCTCTACACTACATCCCCAGACTCCCCCCTTTTTTTGAGACAGGGTCTTACTAAGTTGCAGAGGGCCTCATTAAGTTGCTGAGGCTGGCCCCCAACCTGTGATCCGCCTGTCTCAGCCTCCCAAGTACTGGGATCACAGGTGCACACCACCACACCTGGCTAAGAAGCCACATTTCTAAGCAGCTTCTCGGGGCGGCTCATGCTACAGCCCTGGGACACACTTCGAGTGGCCCTAATGTATAAGATGTAGGAAGGAGGAAAGAAGGCAGATTAAATGGAAAGACAATGATGTCAGAAGCATGAAAATGAAAAATTCAGGCAAGTTAAAACAGCGAAGGCAGGCGTGGTGGTGCACACTTGTAATCCCAGTACTTGGGAGGCTGAGACAGGAAGATCACAGGTTCGCAGCCAGCCTCAGCTACTGAGCGAGGCCCTCTGCAACTTAGTGAGGCCCTGTTTCAAAATAAAAGAATAAAATAGGTCTGGGGGTGTAGCTCAGAAGTAGCATGCCCCAAGCTGGGGGTGGTGGTGCACGCTTGTAATCCCAGTACTTGGGAAGTTGAGACCGGAGGATCTGGGTTCGCAGCCAGCCTCAGCTATTTAGTGAGGCCCTCCGCAACCTAGTGAGACCCTGTTTCAAAATAAATAATAAGCCAGGCATGGTGGCGCATGCTTGTAATCCCAGTACTTGGGAGGCTGAGACCGGAGGATGACAGGTTTGTGGCCAGCCTCAGCTAATTAGTGAGGCCCTCCGCAACTTAGTGAGACCCTGTTTCCAAATAAAGAATAAAAAAATAGGGCTGGGGGTGTAGCCCGGAGGTAGAATGCCCCGGGTTCAATCTTCAGTACCAAAAAAAAAAAAAAGGAAAGCGAGACCCTAAGCCTGGTCCCATACAGCCGGTTTATCTGTTCATAGGAGAGCTTTTACTATGCCAGATGCTATTTTAAGCAGGAGGATATAATGAGAGCAAGACAAACAAGGCCCCTGTTATCAGGGAGCTGCCATTCAACCAGGAGGAGAGGCGACAAAGAGACTGATGAATTCAAGATTCTTTCTGGCAGTTGTCTAGGAAGAAACGGAAATAGGGACAGAGGACTGAGGGCGACGGTGGCTGCTTGACCTCGGGTGATCTGGGAAGGGCCATGGGAAGAGGCCACACGGGAGCTGAGCTGCCCAGCGTGGTGGAGAGTGTGAATTCCAGGCCAAAACCAGGACTGGTACAGAGATGGTTGACGAAGCCGGCCGTGGTGGCGTGTGCTTGTAATCCCAGCACGTGGGAGGCTGAGACAGGAGGATGGCAGGTTCAAGACCAGCCTTGGCAATGTAGTGAGGCCCTGTTTCAACATAAAAAAATTAAAACTCAGGCTGGGGGTGGAGCTCAGAGGTAGAATGCGCTTGGGTTCAATCCCCAGTACCACACACACACACACAAAAAAAGATGGTTAATGGTAAGAAGCAGGAAATGTGGGTAGATAAATAGGAGGGAGTCACATTTCAGTCCACTCAGCAAACAGAGGCGTGGGGACTGGATACAAATGAAAAGTATGCTGGACAAACAGCTCACTGACTTACCAGGAGGGCAAAACCCAAGGCTAAGGAGCTATTTAACCTTACGCGAAGCCTTCCTGAATCTCTTCCCTCATTATACAATGAAGCTATTCATGGAATTATGTCAAAACACTTCATCTTTACCTTTACATAAAAAAGTAATGCACCAGACACGAGGAAAGCATTATAACTGTTTTTTTTTTTGTTATTGTTGTTGTTGATTTTTTTTTTTTTTGTACTAGAAGTTGAACCCAGGGGCATTCTACCTCCGAGCTACGCCCCCCATCCTTTTATTTTATTTTTTTATTTTGAAACAGGGTCTTACTAAGTTCTTGAGCGTCTCACTAAGTTGCTCAGGCTGTCCTCAAACCTGTGATCCTCCCATTTCCGCCTCCCAAATACTGGGATTACAGGTGTGCACCACTACGCCCAACATAACTGTTACTTTTTTTGTGTGTGTGGTACTGGGGATTGAACCCAGGGGCATTCTACCTCCGAGCTACACCCCCAGCCCTATTTTTTATTCTTTATTTTGAAACAGGGCCTCACTAAGTTGCTGAGGGCCTCACTAAGTAGCTAAGGCTGGCTTTGAACCTGCAAGCCTCCTGTCTCAGCCTCCCAAGTACTGGGATAACAAGCGTGCGCCACCACGCCCGACATAACTTTTACTTTCAAAGAGCATCACATTATTAATTACAGAAACTCGCTTTGCCTGTCGTAGGTGACCTCTCTGGGCTTACCTGCTTCCTCACTAAGAGGACAGAAGTCTTAGCCAGCTGTGAAGCAGCCGTGAGAGATGCGGTATTTGGTGTGGGAAGATGCTAATCCCCCTACCAGCATCTGAATGTCAATACACATGCGCCACACACGTGGGGAAGTTTTATTTGCTATATCCATGGGAAAGCTAAGGAGTATTGCTGATGAAACTGCATAGGACTACGGTTTTTATTGAACAGGTATATTTCCATATGCTATGAAACCCAGGATGTAACAACTGTGATGGATTGTTAAGACCCGCCCAGAGCACCACTGTGTTAAGAGGGATTCTGCAGCTGAGATATCAGACAGTACCAGAGAGATTTGGGAAATATAAAAGGCTTTTTTTTTTACAGTACTGGGGATGGAACCCAGGAGCATTCTACCTCTGAGCTACACCACCAGCCTACTTTTTATTCTTTATTTTGAAACAGGGTCTCACTAAGTTGCAGAGGGCCTCACTAAGTTGCTGAGGCTGGCCGCGAACTTGCCATCCTCCTGTCTCAGCCTCCCAAGTACTGGGATTACAAGCGTGCGCCACCACACCCGGCTAAGAGACTTTTACCATGGCTTTAAAAATCATATGTGAAGATCCTGGGTATATACAAAATAATTCCTTCTTTTTTTTTGGTAAAAAGGGCACAAAGAAAGTTTGGTAAGAAAAAACTATCACTATTTTCTTTAGGAAATGAGATGAATGATCTTTTATTTTCATTTTTATGTTTATAATTTATTTTCTAATTTTTATGCAACAAAAATGTTTTGTTAGCCAGGCGTGGTGGTACATGCCTGTTAAGTCCAGTACTTGGGAGGCTGAGTCAGGAGGATCGCAGGTTTGAGGCCAGCCTCAGCAGTTTAGCAAGGTCCTCAGCAATTTAGTGAGATCCTGTTTCAAAATAAAAAATTTTAAAAAATAAGGCTGGGGGTGTAGCTCAGAGGTACAATGCCCCTTAGTTCAATCTCCAGTAACACACACATAAACAAATGTTTTGTTTGTATAACAAAAAGCTGAACATCATCAACAACAAAAAGAGCATTTTTCATCTGGGCGTGGTGACACATGCTTGTAATTCCAGTACTTGGGAGGCTGAGTCAGGAGGATGGCAGGTTCAAGGCCAGCCTCAGCTACTTAGTGAGGCCCTCCGCAACTTCGTGAGACCCTGTTTCCAAAAAATAAAAAATAAAATAAAATATAATAGGGCTGGGGGTGTAGCTCAGAAGTAGAATATCCCTGGGTTCAGAAGTAGAATATTCCTGGGTTGCCAGGTGTGGTGGCGCACGCTTGTAATCCCAGTATTTGGGAGGCGGAGACCGGAGGATCCGGGTTTGTGGCCAGCCTCAGCTACTTAGTGAGGCCCTCTGCAACTTCGTGAGACTGGGTTTCAAAATGAAGTATAAAAAAAAATAGGGCCGGGGGTGTAGCTTGGAAGTAAAAAGTCCCTGGGTTCAATCTCCGGTACCGCAAAAAAAAAAAAAGATTATCCCTGGGTTCAATCTTAGTAACACACACACACACACACACACACACACACACACACACACACACACACAAAGTTTGTTTATTTTTAGATCACAGCAAGCCCTGTGACCTTCTAATCAAAATGACTATGAAGAACTAAATCCTACAAAGCAAGTCTTACTAAAAAACTTGCTGTTAAGAAGTTTGGTCCATCACTTCTAAAAATTTAATTCACACCATCATTCCATTTCAAATATACTCATTCACTCAGCAAATATTTATTAATAAGTCATTCGTCTTAAATTTCAATAATGGGCAACTAATAAAGCACACAATTAAAGAGGTAAATGACCTGATTATGAATCTCCTTGCTGCTCTTTATTTTTTTTTTCTAACTCTACTTTTAGCAGCAAAAGTGGCTCTTAGGGACATGAGGTCTTAAGGTGGCTGCAAAATGGGTCATTCTATTAATTAAGAACAGAAGTTGTAGGAAGGCCCTGTTTCAGCCCTAGTTCATCAAAATGGCTAATTACTGTGTAAAATGGATCTCAGTGTCTGCACTAAGAATGTGACCCTGGACTCCAGCAATCCACTTAAGATAATGAGTTATATTAGCCTCGGAGCTCTGAAATCAAGAGGGATCATAATATTGTTTTCAAGAGGGGAAGATGTTCTGGGATCAAGGTTTAAACTTTAAGTTTTTTTTTTATTTTGCAGTACTGGGGATGGAACCCAGGGGCATTCTACCTCCAAGCTCCACCTCCAGCCCTATTTTTTATTCTTTATTTGGAAACAGGGTCTCACTAAGTTGCGGAGGGCCTCACTAGCTGAGGCTGGTCGCAAACCTGCAATCCTCCTGTCTCATCCTCCCAAGTACTAGAATTACAAGCGTGCGCCACCACGCCTGGCTTATTTCTCATTTTTGAAACAGGGTCTTGCTAAGTTGCTGAGGTTGGCCACAAACCTGTGATCCTCCTATCGGGGCCTCTCTAGTACTAGATTACAGGTGTGTGCCACCACACCCAGGTCACAGTTAGTATTTCTTTTTTTTTTTTCTTTTTTTTGGTGCTGGGGATTGAACCCAGGAGTGTTTTACCTCTGAGCTACACCCCCAGCCCTATATCATTTTTTAGTTTGAAACAGGGTCTCACTAAGGTGCTGAGGGCCTCACTAAGTTGCTGAGGCTGTCTACAAACCCAGATCCTCCTGTCTCAGCCTCCCAAGTACTGGGATTACAAGCGTGCGCCACCATGCCCGGCTACAGTTAGCACTTCTTGAGTACTTATTATATGAACTGCTCTAAAAACTTCCCATGTATTAATTCAGTTAATCCTCCCAGTAATCCAATTAGGAAGGCATTATTAATATCTGCATTATCTACATGAGAAAAAATCGAGGCCGAGATGTGAGCAGTGTACCTCGGGTCACACTGCTTATGCGCAGTAGATCCAGGATTCAGTCTATTTCATTCTATTCCAGAGTCTGGGCTCTCAACTGGACTCCTGAGGCACCATAATTTCTGTGCTCTTATCTCCTTACTAAAGTTATACTTCAGCCGGGCGTGGTGGCGCACGCTCGTAATCCCAGTACTTGGGAGGCTGAGACCAGAGAATCCGGGTTCGCGGCCAGCCTCAGCTACTTAGTGAGGCCCTCTGCAACTTCGTGAGACCCTGTTTCAAAATGAAGAATAAAAAATAGGGCTGTGAGTATAGCCTGGAGGTAGAATGCCCCTGAGTTCAATCCCCAGTACCACAAAAAATAAAAGTTATACTTCAGGTGGACTTTCAAAAAGTTATGAATGCTCATCAGAATTTACTTTAGCCATGAAACCAGGCCCGTGGTGGCATACTCTTGTAGTCCAAGTACTTGGGAGGCTGAGACCGGAGGATCCGGGTTCGCGGCCAGCCTCAGCTACTTAGTGAGGCCCTCCGAAACCTAGTGAGACCCTGTTTGAAAATAAAGAATAAAAAATAGGGCTGGGGGTGTAGCTCAGAGGTAGAATGCCCCTGGGTTCCATCCCTAGTACCGTTAAAAAAAAAAAAAAGAATTTACTTTAGCCATGAAAAATGAGGCCGGCCTAGGATCAACAGTAAGTTACCTTCTAAGCAAGATGATTTTCTTTTCTGTTTCTTTCTTCTTTTCTTTTTCAGATCTCACTGTGTTGGCCAGGCTGGCCTCAAATCCCAGTCAAGTAGCTGGGATTATCATGTACAACTCACCACACCTGGCTCCACGCAAGGTAATATTTAAAAACAAATATCATTATTCTTTCTTTTAATGATTTCCTTCCTTCCTCCCTTTCTTTTATATTTTTTGGGGGCAGAACGGTACTGGGGATTGAACCCAGGGGCATTCTACCTCCAAGCTCCACCCCCAGCCCTTTTTCTAATTTTTTATTTTGAAAAAGGGTCTTGCTAAGTTGCTGAGGCTGGCTTCGAACTTGTGATCCTCCTGTCTCAGCGTCCCAAGTACTGGGATTACAAGCGTGCGCCACCACGCCCGGCTTGCTGTGTATTTTCAATACCTGGAGAGCTTTAAACAATCCTGATGGCCAGGTCGCACCCCAGAAATATCAAACCAGATGGGGGTGAGTGGGGGACCAGGCATGCGTACGTTTTATAGATCTCAGTTGATTCCCTTGTGAAATAAAGTTTGAGGGCTCCTGCTTTAGGGCAAAGTTGGCTAATGCTTCCATTATCAAATTAGTAACTTAATTTCCAACCATTAGAGGTGGTTTTAAGACTCTCACAGCCTGGACTGAGTGAATTACCACACAAGGCTTATTGGCATTAAGAATCTGCAAAATGCCATCTTTGTACAGGGACAGAAAGACCGAAGTCGAAATGCTGGAGACGCTAAAAATAAAAGACCCACAGAAAAAGGGGAGGGGACAGGATATGATTTCAAAATGCTATATAAAGGTTACTCATGAAACGTGGAGTTATTCAGACTAACTCAGAGCTGTCATTGTGGACAA